>JAPKLX010000122.1:20905-132707 GCA_026898415.1 Leonotis leonurus
GCATTCGGCTGACTGGAGAGGCTGTCGCCCTATAGTTGATTTCATGCCAGCTACCGAGCCGGTCAGGAGGGTGCTCAGATCACTCATGGTACTTTGGCATCCGCCGGAGGTGCCGTGGGTGAAGCTGGATACGGATGGATCGTTCGACAGGAGCACGCAGACGGCGGCGGGTGGAGGCTTGGTTCGTGATCACACAGGTGCCTTGCTTGCCGCGTTCAGCACGCCACTGACAGCTAGTTCGAGCTTTGAGGCGGAGCTCTTAGCCTTGCTTCACGGGCTCAGACTTGCTAGGGACTTCTCCAGACACGTTTGGATTGAGATGGATGTTGCTGCTGTTCTCTCGCTTCTCACCTCCGGGAGATTTGGAGCAGCTCACTTGCGTCATACTGTGACGGAGATCAGACTCATTCTTCAGCAGCTTGAGTTTCGCTTCTCGCACATTCACAGAGAGGGAAATCGAGCTGCGGACTTCTTGGCCCGGAGGGGGACCCAGACCCCGGGCTTGGTGATTTATCATCGACTTACTGCCCCGAGATACCTTTTGGCTCTAGTTAGGATGGACCAGCATGGTTATCCTAACTTCAGATTCCGCTTTAGATAGTTCTCCATGTTTATGTTCTTGGTTTTTCTTTTTGTTTCACCTTTGGTGATTGATGCCCGCCTGTTTGGGCTTTGGTTTTATCCTTCCTATGTTTATTTGTTGTTCATGATTTGGATGGTGGGTCACTTTTGGGCCCAACATCATGTATTGACATTCCTCTTTGAGTTTTTATATACAGGTTGGGAGTCTGCCTAACTCCCCACCCTCCGGGGTGTTTTGATTTAAAAAAAAAAATCCCTAAATCCTAAACTCTAAACCCTAAACCCTAAACAAAGTGAGTTGGGCCTGAACCAAGTGAGTTGGGCCTTAGTAAAGTGAGTTGGGCGTTAGTAAAGTGAGTTGGGCCTTATTAAAGTGAGATGGGCCTGAATAAAGTGAGTTGAGCCTTATTAAAGTGAGATGGGCCTGAATAAAGTGAGTTGGGCCTGAGTAAAGTGAGTTGGGCCTGAATAAAGTTAGATGGGCCTAAATGAAATAAGATGGGCCTAAATAAATTCAAATGGTCCTTAATTAAGTGAGTTGGGCCTAAATAAATCGATTCAGGCCTCAAGGGAGATGGGTCTTCATAAATTGAGTTGGGCCTGAATAAAGTGAGTTGGGCCTCAAGTCAGATGGGTCTTCATAAATTGAGTTGGGCCTGAATAAAGTGAGTTGGGCATCAAGTCACATGGGCCTTCATAAAGTGAGATGGGCCTGAATAAAGTGAGATGGGCCTGAATAAATTGGGTTGGGCCTGAATAAAGCGAGATGGGCCTGAATAAAGTGAGATGGGCCTGAATAAAGTGAGTTGGGCCTAAATAAAGCGGGTTGGGCCTGAATATATTGAGTTGGGTATATAAATTGTGATGGGCCTAAATAAAGTGTGTTGGGCCTGAATATAGTGAGTTGGGCTTGAATATAGTGAGTTGGGCCTATATAAAGTGATTTCAGCCTTTATAAAGTGAGTTGGGCCTAAATAAATTGAGTTGGGCCAAAAAAAAAGTGTGTTGGGCCTAAAATAAAATGAGATGGGCTTAAATAAATTGATTTGGGCCATAATAAAGTGATTTGGGCCTACATAAAGTGAGTTGGACCTACATAAAGTGAGATTGGCCTAAATAAAGTATAATGGGCCTCAATAAATGTAATGGGCCTAAATAAATTGAGATGAGCCTAAATTTAATGTGAGCCTAAATAAAGTGAGATGTGCCTTAATAAATTGAGATCAGCCTAAAATAAAATGTGATGGGCTTAAATAAATTGAGTTGGGGCATAATAAAGTGATTTGCCAACAGACCAACAAGTTAATTTGAACATTTAACACTTTATAATTTATATGTACAAAATCGGGAATTAATTTTAGGGTTTTCAATCAAGGGTTTAGCGGTTTAATTTACACCACCAGATTCGGCATGCATGCATCATCTAATTATTAATTAATCAATTCCCTTTCTATTTGCCTGGCTATCCTTATTACTTCAGATGGATCATGGAAGCTTCGTTGTGTTGGTCCTGCAAATCTGAATTTCCCCCGCAGCCCCGCAGCAACCGCCCTACCTCCGTCGCACGACGCCAGCAAATATGGCGGCCCCGCATCACCTGGCCGTGTTGTGACGATGCATGTCGAGCACTATCGGTGGCAACCACGTCACTTACGCGGCATGGAGACTACGACTATCGAGATGAATTGAAATTAATTGAGGATGATACATATGAATATATGCATGCATGAACTCGTGAACGCAAAGACAATGATTTATATAATATGCAAGCAGCACTACCGTGCGCAGTGACGCGACCGCAAGATAAGGCGCGCGCAATGGGACGAGGACGCAGGAAGCTGAGAGATCGCGGGGCCCGGGGACATGGGGAACGTGCAGGCAGTGCTGGATGACGTGAGGCGCCAGCACTGGACCAGGACGTGTGGCCAGCTAAGGGAGCAGCGCGACGTTGCGCGGGTGCGCAGCGGGGGCCGAAGGATGTGCCGCGTTCGCATGCGGGGCCGCTGGACGTTGGGCGGAGCCGTAGGACGTGCCGCGCGGGGACGGCATACGTGACATGCATACAACGTATCATAAGATATATCAAAAAATATTAAAACTAATTAAAAAAAATAATTACAAAACTTGAACTAAGAGATTTACGTGATTACCTCTATAATGATATTATAATAATAGGGTTTTGGATTTATTTTAAGGTTTAGAGTTTAGGGTGAAGGATTTAGGCTATCGTTAATAGGGTTTGGAATAAGTTTTTTAATTTTTAGACTTTATTGTTTATAGTGTTTTTTAGGTTTTAAGATTTATATTTAGGTTTATATTACGTATTAGGAGTTTAGATTATGTATTAGGGTTGCTTTAGTGGTTATAATTTATTTTAAAATTTAGAGTTTAGCTTAAGTATTAGGGTTTACTTTAATTAGGGTTTATAATTTATTTTAGGATTTAGGGTTTATTTTAGGGTTTGATGTTTAATTTATGGTTTAGCTTAAGTATTAGGGTTTACTTTAGGGTTTATAATTTATTTTAGGATTTAAGGTTTGTTTTAAGGTTTGATATTTAATTTAGGGGTTTAGCTTACACATTAGAGTTTATGATTTAATTAGGATCTTGGCATCGGACAATTGGCGCAAGAAATAATTTTAACTTTTAATATTTTAGACTTTAGGGTTTATGGTTAATTTTTGGGGTTTAGGGTTTAATTTTTGGTTTAGTTTCCTTATTAGGGTTTAATATATGCGTATATATAGTTAGATCCATAAAAAAAAATAACCAGTAAGTAATGTAGCACAGTTGGTTTCAGTATTACTTTAAACTTCAGCAGTACTACTAAATAGATAGACTAACCCATGTGCCATCAGAGCACTACGAGATTTTGAATGTTGTACACTTCATAATATACATAAACGAATCGCGGATCTATTGTAGGGTTTAGTGTTTAGGGTTTACATTAGGGTTTAGGGTTTAATGTTAAATTTAGTGTTTAGCTTACGTATTAGGGTTTAAGTTTTAATTTTCGGATATTGGCAATTGAAAAAATTATTTTTGAGGGTTTAGATCTTATGATTTCTTTAAGTATTTATGGTTTAAGTTAGGGTTTAGGGTTTAGTATATGTATTAGGGTTGACTTTTAAGATGTTTGGATTTATGGTTAATTTAGGGTTTACTTTAGGGTTTAGCCTACGTAGTACGATTTAATGTAGGGTTTACTATATGTATTAGGGTTGACCTTTTATTTTATGGTTTATTTTTAATTTCATGGTTTAACTTATCGATTACGGTTTATTTTTAATTGTAAATGCATTAGACCTTAGGGTTTATTTGTGTGTATTTGAAACGATAAATGCGTACATAAGAAAGCAGAAGTACACATCTCATCATTGTGACATAGTTAGCTGTTCTTTCCTTTCTTTCTATTTCATTTGATACATTGATATACACGTATTAGTCTGTGCTACATAGATATATATTTTTGCATGAATGTATTTATGCATGCATGAAATGATTTGATATGTATCGATGATGATACATATAATGTATGAATGCATGCATGCACGCGTGAACGCAAAGATGATGATGCATATAATGCGCAAGAAACACTCCCGTGCACATTAACGGGGCCACGGCCGGGGCGCGATCGTGGCGAGGGCCGCAGGAGGACATGCGCGCGATGGGCCGATGCAGCGGGAAGCAGTGAGCGTTGAGCCTGGGGAATGGGGCCACGCGCGGGCAGAGAGGAGGACATGGGGCACCACCACTGGGCCGGAACGTGTGTCGAGCGAATGGAGCAGCGGGACGTGGCGCGGGCTCGCGGCGGGTCCGAGGGATGTGCGGCGTGCACATGCGTTGCCGCTGGATGTGGCGCGGGGCCATCTACGCATTGATGATCTTTGCATCGGGGAATTTTGTGCGACCGAGAGCCAACGGCACGCGACGCTGGGCCGTGGTGTGCCACCTTACACCATCCACGTCCACGTCTCCTTACACCATCCACCTTCCCATCCACGTCTACGTCCACATAGGCGCAGTATAAGGACCGGGCCTATTAGAAGCCCATCAACGTCTCCTTACACAAAAAGGAAATATGTTGACCTATGGCTAATTGGCTATATCAAGGATGTGAAGACTTTCCATAATGATGCCATAAATGCAATGAAGAGTATCCCATAATCAAGCCATAAATGATGACAACCATGCATGGCAAGTTCCAAATAAGGGTGCAAAAAGGCTCCTTTCCAAATGCCATAAAAGGAAATGCTGACCTTACCTAATAGCGCCGTAAGAGTTGACCCAATGCCATAATGGAACAATTATAGTTTATTTATATTCATTTATAGAAATTATTCTAATGTAGCTCAAGTGGTTATGGTATGATTGTGAAGCTAATAGGATTTTAGGGTTTAGGGTTCAATTTAGGGTTTACATTAGGGTTTAGTGTTACAATTTGGGTTGGAATTGCGTAATAAGATTTACTTTAGGGTTATCTTATTTATTAGGGTTTATTTTTTATTTTAAGGTTTAACTTACGTAGTAGGGTATAAGGATTTTAGGGTTTAGGCTATAATTTATGGTTTACCATAGGATTTAGTATTACAATTACGGATTACATTGCGTAGTAAGATTTACTTTATGGTTTATATTATGTATTAGGGTTTATAATAGGGTTTATGGTTTATTTTTTATTTTAGGGTTTAGCTTACAAATTATGAATATATTTATGTCTAATTTTTGAAACTTTATGATTTTTTTTTAATTACCGGATCTTGGCATGGGTTTAGCATTTAATATTGACATTAGATTACGTATTAGGGTTTATATAGGGAATAGGGTTTAGTTTATGATTAGCATTTATATTACGGTATAGGGTATTGTTACCAGCTAGCTAGCTAGCGTCGAATAAGTTGATTAGATTTACTTTTATTTTCCTTTGGATTCAATGTAAAAAAATAGCTGAACAATAAAGTTTACATGTCTAAATGGTTGATGTCTTGCAGACTAGGTGTAACCTACGATTCCCATGCAATTAGATAATAGTATAAGTTTGCAATGGGAATGGCAATGGAAATGGGAATGGCAACGATAGTAGATATATAGAATATGGCAAAAATGGATGAAGACTACATTAGCAGAGTATTTTATAGTAGAGTATTTATTCATGCACGCACGCATGAAATGAACTGAAGACGGTGCATTTACGTAAGCATGGTACACCTTTAATTAACAGATGGTCGCAAATAGGACGATTCATATAACATGCAAGCACTACTCACGTGCTCAATAAAGGGACGCGGCGAGCGATCGTGATGAGGGTCGCAGAACGAGGCACGTGCGATGGGCTGAGGCCTCGGGAAGCACTGATATTGCGGGGATGGGGACTTGGGGCACGCGCGGGCAGTGCTGGATCGAGAGGCACCAGCAATGGGCCGGTCCGTTTGGCGAGCGCGCGGCGGGGCCAGAGCGGAGGGAGTTGAGGAGGCGGAGGATTAAGCGGTTCCAACGATGGTGAGGATGTTGCCAAGGGTAGCGAGGTGGTGGGTGAAATCTAGGAACTGAGGGGATCATGCGTGCGACCTTAATAGCTTTCGATGGGTAGGGGAAGACCAGTAAGTTGGCCATGGCGTCGGACATGCATGGATTATTCCTCACAGCTGCTCCTTAATCACTTTATGATTTTGTGCGTGTGTAGTGGAGATAGGTAGATGCATCTACTTCTGCGAGCGAGGAAAGCAGCTGGACGTGGCGCGAGCCAGGAGCGGGGACGATGGATGCGACGCGTGCGCATGCGGGGCCCCTGGACGTGGCGTAGCAAACAATATGAATGCCAACAATTATATTATTCACGCAGGAGCTGCATAGGCGAAGACATGCATGATGCATGCGTAAATTCGAAAAGTGGACGATGCAATGCACGATAAGCTCCATCCACGTAGTTCTTCACCAAAAGGAAATAAGTTGATAGATGAATGCAGTGCTACATTAGTGATGAGATCCGATTTAGGAAGGCAAATATCCCCATTCAAAGCGTAGTTGACCTAATGCCATGAATGGAGAATATTTTATATTTATTACATTCATTTATAGAAATTATTCGAACATCAAATGCAGCCCAATTGGTTAGGGTGTGGCCGCACATCATGTATGTCTATGGTTCGAATTCCACCGGCATTTTTTTTTTCGCGGCTTTGATATGGTGATTATTACGCCATTAATGATAACAGACGATTATGGTAGGCGATTCCACGTTAAGGGTGCAAGAATGATTCTTTCCAAATGCAATTCAAGGCAAAAATTATTCTTTCCATAATGCAACTCAAGGCAAGATTGACCCAATTAATGTACATAATGAATTTACGTATATGTAGATAGATTTTGGCGGTGAAAAAATATAATTTGAAAATTTTCAACATCCCTCCAATATTTTCAATCTCCCTCCATTTTTCCTTGTCTTGGGCACTATATATACAATAATTCATGGTATTGTGTTGCTTCGAGATTGTTTACTGTATTCGAAGGAGGACTCCTCAATGTGTCGGTATCTATAATTTTCCACCCGCACGAGCAAGTAGTCGTGACCCTCTTCCGCCGCCACCCTCAAAGTACTTCTCATTGTAGCAGCAAGTTTCTCGCATCCTTCGTGGTGCCGTCAACTATGCCACCCCCTTCCACTCTATTTGCCCACCGGAGAGGCAGACCCCAGATATGTTTGTCGAGTAGTTGTCCGTTCGTCGATGACCTAATCATCTGCACGTGCGACAGCAAGCATGCCTTTAGATAGTCACAGTGCATAGTAATTTTAATGCCTTTTATTGTATTTGTTTTAATTTTCCTCTTTTATCATTTGCTTGCTCTGGTTTGCATACTTATGTTCTCTTTTATTTTGTCAGATTTGATCGTACCGCTGCATATGCTCCGCGTGGTACGGGGTGCCGAGAACCTTCAATTTATTTGTTTATTGACTACTACCATTGAGAAGGCACCATTTCAACAATTTGTTCGTCGTTATTCACTCATCTTCTGTAAATGAATGTTTAATTTTCATAAGAAAATTTGTTAATAACTATAATTTGGTCAGCTCTTCCAGTGTTGGTATTGGTATGCTTCCTTATTTTCCATGCCATTTCTGTAATTGCTTATTTTAATGATTTGATATTTATGGTGTATTAAAGGGAAATAATGGGGCCCTGATTTCTTTTAGTTGATTTTGGTATGCTTCCATGATTAGCTTATTTCGATATCTGGATTTTTGAGGGTATAGATTAATTATATCAAGATCCACACCATGCATCATGCATTTGACCGTGATTTCGACTGTGTACTTATACATACGACACAGACTGCACAACAAGCCGAGTCATGAATGCTTCCTCTCGATCTTATCTAGCGGCTGCTTATTGTCTACCTATCTATTCGTATTTTTTTTTTATCAATAAGCTGTATATTGGGTGATGACGATTTATTACTGCCTTATTCTATAGGTTTTAGCTTAATGATTGTATATAAAGCATGCGAGAGACAAACCATGTCTAAGAATTTGGAATCAAAATGATGTGCAAGGAAAACAACATAAAATGTTTTAGTACACGTCGAAAAATGAATTGCCGCAGTTCCTCCTGACCCCAACACAATAAATAGAAAACCGCGATTACCATAAGTAAACTATTGAAATCCACACTAAATAATCCAAAAAACTAGAAGATGACATTAAAATAATTACTACACTGAAATAGTAATGAAATATTGATTTATCACCCAAAGATGTGAAAAATTTATATGTAGATTTCATTATTGAGTAATGACACGGTTTCATAAGTTAAATGGACAATGGGCTTGATCATATGTAAATAATTTGAACTTAATTAAACTTGTAAGATGATATTATACTGCTGCAACGTGAACAATTTGGGCTTATCAAATAATTAAGTTGATTAATATTTAGTTTAACTTGGAGTGCAGGTTGGGGCTATAGAGCCGTATGAATTCACTACATTTTATTATTGCAATTTTGAAAAGCACCAAATTAATATCTTAAACGCGCATTTTGGATATAATAGACATGGTGCTGTTGGATGACTGCGGCCCACGCCTAGGCCACGAGTGGCATGCATCTAGTGTAGCACACAACTAGGTCGAAAGCGGCACACGTCTGAGACCGAGAACGCTGTTGCATGCTGAACTCGATAGTTGGTTAAAGAGTAGTTGTTAGGAATTACTCGAGTTAGTTAGGATATACACGCACATATAGATTGTATACGAATGATTCTTCAACACAACTCTATATATACATTCACAAGTCTTAATATTTTCTCCAGTTATTTCTCTTATTTATTTGTTCCTCTCTATTATTACCAATTTCTACGTTAGTTATTGCGTCAAACATTCCAAATCTCTTTCTTTGTTTATTGAATTCCACGCCAATTAATACTTCTTAGCAATTAATGGATAACAAATTATGGAATTATAATATATGTACCTATACAGATAAATATATACGTTTATATACATATATATAGATACTATAATCCCAACAGCCGATTAAGGCAAGTCCCAAGCAAGAATGATTCTTTCCAAATCCAAATGAAAGCAAACTTTCCATTACAATGCAACGGGAAGAGGGAAATATCGTCTAATATACACGTACACAATCCTGGGATTATTCTTTCCAAATCCAAATAAAAGCAAACCTTTTGTCTTAATGAACGGGATTTGCATAATTCACTAAAGCTGATCACATTGTCATTCACTCTAATTAAAATATTTTGTTATGGTAACGTATTTTATTCCTCGCGTACGTGTATTGGATAAATGATCTTGAAGATGTAGAAGATGCATCTCAGTAGCGAGCTGCATGGAGCTAGAGCAATAAAGAAAGGCATTGTAGGCGCCACCAACTTAAACCGATCGAGACTCGGCTAATGACTCCCGCGCGCGGCACTCTCGTCGGCCCCAAATCACTTGGCCGAGACATGTCGCAGAGTGCTCGCCACTATCAGCGTCCCCCGGCATCACCATCCCTAGACCCGGCACATGGCGCAACGCTCGGCGCACCCCTTATATCTTGGAGTATAATCTGCGCATGGCCATGTCGGCAGCCCGAATAATGTTGACCCCACATCTCGTCGTCGATAATTGGCGCACGGCGAGTAATGTTGCATGCCTAGTGTAGAATATGGAGCGGTTTTGCGTGTTGAATTAGTTTGTTCATTCCGGAAATCAATAACTATCAAACCATAGAACGAAGGAGATGAAGTTTGTTTTTTTACATTTATGAGATAGTCCGTTGCTGTATGGAACTCCCTCAAAAATGCATATGTATTGGTTTCACAAATATTTGAAGATGTTTATTTATCTGAGCAACACAATATTAATATAATTTAAGTTAAAGAAACTTAATTGTAGCATGAGGTTAATCGTTTGTGTAACATTACGGTAATAGATAAGAAAAAAAATATATAAAATGGAAAGAGAGATGCATCTCGAATGCATGTAATATGATATTAATTAGTTTGTAACGAAAAATCAAACAAAATGGAAAGAAGAGCGTGATGCATATGATTCTTTCCTTGTTTGCCATATATTCTAAATTATATCATTGCCGTGTGAATGGTAAATGATACGATTTCCATATATGCCTTCATTAATTTGATTGGAATGCTTCCATGTTTGTAATGATAAATCTAGACTTGCCTTATTTCTATGGTATTATCATACGGTGCAATAATTGCCATTTCGATCGAGTATTCCAAAAGAATGAGTATAAGATGAAGAACACTACGTTTATTGTCTATTAATTACATGATTACACCTTCATTGAATGATGTTGTCTTTATCAACCGAAGAAAGAGCAATCTTCCTGTAGATTGAGTTGGACGCCGATGGCAGCAAATAACCGATAGCTTCTTTCGCCACTTTGCTTACGACCTCGTACCCAATCAGTTCATGAATGCGTAGCGCGAATTCTCCGTAACTTTGTCTCTCTTGGCCTTCGATTCCTCCTACGAGAATTCCTTGTCTCCTTTTGATGCCGCGATAAGCTTCATCTTAATATATAGGCCACAACGCGAAATTGTTCTTTCGAGTAAATTTCCTTGTCTCATATCGTTCAGTTGACCTGACGGCAATTTACTTCTCGATTACCGCAGATGGTTCTATTGCGGTGCGTTTGCGATGCATAATGTTTGATGCATGGCGCACGGCGCTCTCCGTCCACGCATTACACTGTCACGAGATGTGAGAGGAGGCATGGCACGAGATGTTCTCATTTGGAATAAGAAAACAATATTGGCTACAGAACGAATAATGAAGGTTGCAAATGA
This sequence comes from Leonotis leonurus, assembly GCA_026898415.1. Classification (NCBI taxonomy): domain Eukaryota; kingdom Viridiplantae; phylum Streptophyta; class Magnoliopsida; order Lamiales; family Lamiaceae; genus Leonotis; species Leonotis leonurus. The sequence goes on from JAPKLX010000122.1 coordinate 31,798, forward strand.
ATATTGGTTGGACTTGGAAAATAAATTAAAGTGTGCGGTTCTTATAGAATAAGCAAACTTAAGAGAGAGAGGTCGTAAGAGAGATGGTAAAAAAGGTGGTGTTTGATGGAATTTGAAGTGTGGGGAGACATTTGAATGATTTTTAAGATGTTAGGTGATGGATTTTTTAGTGGGTTATGAATTAGAATAAATGGCCTGAAAAATTCGGTAATGTATTAACCCCCAGGCCCTCGAATACTGTCTAGACATTATGTAAAATAGGCCAAAAAGAAAGTAAAAATTTGATAAAATTCCGCACCGTGTTGATACCCCAACCTTCCAATGTGCAGACAATGTGTGTAGCCAATGAGCTGGCTAGAATACTTTGAAATAGCAAGCATAAAAATAGGTACTTATTCCTTAAAAAAGGCAAGTCAAACTTGCCTTTTTTAAAACGGGGCCTACGGGAAAACGAAATTGAAGTCGGGAGGAGCACATCCCCGCAAAAATTTTCGAAAAAGGACCCCTTTAAGGCCTCCAAATTGGCATTTGAAAACGCGTCGGCGGCGTCGTTTTGCGTAAAAACCGAAATTACTATCAAAAGGAGGGGTCTTTTCGGAAATTGGGAAAGCGAAACCGCCTTTGGCTGTTTCAGATGGATAGATCTTCTCGAGATACCCGATTTCAAAAAAAAAATAGCCTCGATCGGGCGTTTGGATCAAAAGTTACGTCCGTTTGAAGTTTTGGCCTCCCTCCGGGCGAGCCGTTCCGGCGATTTTTGGAAAATCCGATTTTCGGCCTTTGAGAAAAATTAGGGATTTTGGTACCGGCTGAAAGCCAGCCGAGTTTGGGTTCGGAGGAAAAAAACGGCACTGGAAAACGTCAATTTTTGAGGGAGTTATGATTTTTCGAACGAAATGTGTCGGGGTTGGGATGAGGCAGCGCGGAGCCGAATCAGGCCTCCGAAATCTGAGGTCTGACGTCCGTTTCTACGGAGGATTTCCTTGTAGTGCGTGCGGGCGAGGGTTCGTGTCTCGTACCGTTGCGAAGCCTGGAATGTCTACTTTCAAACCACCGTGCCCGATCGAAAAATCGTGAAGTTTGGAGAGAGCTACGATGCTGTGAAATCTGAGGAAAAAGAAACCTCATAGAGACCAACCTGGGCATAAGGCTAGGACTTAGCCATTTTTGGCCACCTTTAAATTACACAGCATGTTTGCTGCTGAATCCGTCGACTTCCCATAATAAACTGGTTTTACTGGTTGCGAATGTGTGTATGTATCATACACCGTCGGAAAGCCTACGGAGTCTAGTTTCCAACAAAAAAAATCGCCTCTATCGGGCGTCTGGATCAAAAGTTACGTCCGTTTGAAGTTTTGGCCTCCCTCCGCGCGAGCTGTTCCGGCGATTTTTGGAAAATCCAATTTTCGGCCTTTGAGAAAAATTGGGGATTTTGGTACCGGCTGAAAGCCGGCCGAGTCTGGGTTCGGAGGAAAAAAACGGCACTGGAAAACGTCAATTTTTGAGGGAGTTATGATTTTTCGAACGAAATGTGTCGGGGTTGGGATGAGGCAGCGCGGAGCCGAATCAGGCCTCCGAAATCTGAGGTCTGACGTCCGTTTCTACGGAGGATTTCCTTGTAGTGCGTGTGGGCGAGGGTTCGTGTCTCGTACCGTTGCGAAGCCTGGAATGTCTACTTTCAAACCACCGTGCCCGATCGAAAAATCGTGAAGTTTGGAGAGAGCTACGATGCTATGAAGTATGAGAAAAAATAAAACCTCATAGAGACCAACCTAGGAAGAAGGCTAGGACTTAGCCATTTTTGGCCCACGTTGTGCACAACATCTTTGCTGCTGAATCGTCTGTTTCATCTAATAAACTGGTTTTGTTGGTTGCGAATGAGTGGACGTATCATATACCGTTGGAAAGCCTACGGAGTCTAGTTTCCTCACGAATATAAGCATGTAAACATCAATATATGATGACTCTAAACATCATTTTATCCTCAGTATATAAATTAATAAGACGTAACTAAATAAATTAATGAAATGATGACTACAATATTTTATAATGTATTAGGTGTTTTCATTAATGAGGCTTTATACAATAGTAATGAAGAAAAGGAGGGTTATAGCTAGTTATTGGAAGAATTCATCATCATTTTTTTTAATGGAGCATGAGATTATTTATTAATTTTCTCTTCCAATCTTAACATCCAAAAGTCATTCCTCATTGAAGGATTTACAAGATTAGTTGAGTCTACTACTAATACATTTCATGCCAATAGAACACATAGTCTAACTCACATGTAAACCCTAAACCCTAAACCCTAAACTTTATAATAATTTAAAATTTATTGATCATAAGTTTTTAAAACTTATTAGTATACACGAAATGGACGTTTGATATATGGTGTAATTCAATAGCAACTTGTCGTGTCTTCTTTTGTTGTTAGTTAATTGCTTTGGAAGAGTATGTGAATGAGGGTTAAGTTGTTATCCTCTTTATCCAACTAGTTAGAATGCATGGCATTCATAATTTAGATTGTGATTATGGTTTAGTTTCCCCTAATGACATATAAATATTTAAGACTTTTAATGTAGTTAGCATACATAGACTTTACAATCTATATTACGTACGTAAAGGCTTTTTACAAAAAAACTTGTTGAATTTATTTATTATGGTTATTTACGTAATTGTAGTTAGCATGCATGACCTTTAGGATTTTTTAAACATCAATCAACTATGATAAGGTTTTAGTATATCTATATAGGTTTAAGTATATGTAAATAGGTTTTATTATATATATATAAGTTTAGTATACTTTAGGGTTAATTTACTAGTATACTTGAACACTCATTAGTATAATCCAACACTTTTTAGTATAATCTAACACTTATTAGTATACTCTTCCTAACACTTATTAGTATACCGTAACACTTTGTTAGTATACTCTAACACATTTTAGTATACCGTTACACTTTTTAGTATACCGTAACACTTTGTTAGTATACCGTAACACTTTTTAGTATACCGTAACACTTTTTAGTATACCGTAACACTTTGTTAGTATACCGTAGCACCTTTTAGTATAGCGTAGCACCTTTTAGTATAGCGTAGCACCTTTTAGTATAGCGTAGCACTTTTTAGTATAGCGTAGCACTTTTTAGTATACCGTTACACCTTTTTAGTATACCGTTACACGTTTTAGTATACCGTAACACTTTTTAGTATACTCTAACACTTTTTAGGGTACTCTAACACTTTTGAGTATACCGTAACATTTTTTAGTATACTCTAACACTTTTTAGTATACTCTAACACTCTTTAGTGTATCGTTACACTTTGTTAGTATACCGTAACACCTTTTTAATATACCGTAACACCTTTTTTAGTATACCGTTACACATTTTAGTATACCGTAATACTTTTTTAGTATACCGTTACACTTGTTAGTATACCGTAACACTTTTTAGTATACTGTAACACTTTTTGGTATACCATTACACGTTTTACTATATCGTAACACTTTTTAGTATACTCTAACACTTTTTGGTATACCGTAACACTTTTTAGTATACTCTAACACTTTTTAGTATATCGTTACACTTTTTAGTATACCGTTACACTCATTAGTATACCGCTACACTTTTTAGTATACCGTTACACTTTTTAGTATACTCTAACACTTTTTAGTATATCGTTACACGTTTTAGTATACCGTAACACTTTTTAGTATACTCTAACACTTATAACTAAACTCTAACACTTATTAGTATCCTGTCACACTTATTAGTATATCTTCACACTTATTAGTATACTTCTACACTTATTAGTATATATATTTACACTTATTAGTATATCTTCACACTTATTAGTATATCTTAATACTTATTAATATACTTTAACACTTTTTAGTATACTCTAACACCAATTAGTATACCTTAACACTTATAAGTACACTCTAGCACTTATTAGTATTATTTTACACTCATTACTATATCTTAACACCCATTATCATACTTTAACACTCCATCACCAATTTTATTTTTCCAAACCCTAAACACCCACCCTCCACTCACATCTAAACCCTAAACCCTAAACCCTAAAAAAACCCTAAACCCTAAAAAAACCCAAAACCCGAAACCCGAAACCCGAAACCCCGAACCCCAAACCCCGAACCCCGAACCCCAAACCCCCAAACCCCAAACCCCCAACCCCAAACCCTAAACCCTAAACCAAAACACCGAACACCCACCCTCCACTCACATCTAAACCCTAAACCTTAAACCCCAAACCCCAAACCCCAAACCCTAAACCCTAAACCAAACCACGCACAGGAGGGTGGAGAAAATGCTCTGCCCTCTCTCACACACTTTTTCACACTTTTTGCACACACTTTTTGTTTTCCATGTTGATTTTGCCGATTTCTTGATTCATTTGCATGTTTGTCAATCTTGTTTTTGATTTCTGTTTGATCTACTCCACGTTTGGGATACTTTTTTGGTTCAAAGTTTGTGGGTCTTTTGATTTTTTGGAGTCTATTCTTGTTCGTTTGGTTTTTGTTATTCACAATCTGGTACGGTTTTGGTCTTCTTTAATTCGCCATGGTGGGTGGCCCACCGGAGAGGGAGGTAGAGCGAGGGAAGAAGAGAAAGGGAAGCCCTCACCGTGATTTTGAGAAGGGAGGAGGAGTGAGGAAATCTGAGTTTTTAAAGAAATCTGTCGGGGCAAGAAAACGTAGCAAATCACGTTTTGGAGCTGTGCGTACGGGTGTTGATGGATTGATATCCTCCTTTGATTCCGAGAAAAAGAGTACAATATATATAAATGAATAACCGAGGTACAAGCGTTACAAGGATATGATCCCTAAATGCACAGCGCTAATACCTATGCTAATACAAAATGGCATTTTTAGCCAACAAAGTGTTACAAAGAAAACCCAAGAGATGTTACAAACAGTGTCGGAGTGTGATAAAGCAATAACTACCATCTATTGGCCCATGAACAGCCCCACAAGAGCAATGAATCAGAAAGTGACATGGGCGGCAGAAGCTTCCAAAGGCAGCTTGATAAGCTTTGACAGCAGCAACAAAATGTGATCAAATAGGTTGGGATCTGTGCAAGTATACCGGCTGCAAAATAGATAGCAATAAAAGTAGCAGCAGCCCGGATCGAACAAAGCTAAAAACTCGTATCAACAACCTTGGGGGAAAGCCGGGGCTGATGAAGGAGAATGGATGGGGATCATCGGGAGCTAGGTAAACCTAGTGAGAGAAACTCAAACCCGACGCCCCCCAAACAGTCTCATAAATCAGCAATAACCAAGAGTGCGCAGCAAACCAGCAGCAGAGCTGTTGCAGCTCGAGCAGCAGCTACGACCCATACTTGGTGCTCCCAAAGGTCGGCATGTGACAATATAGGACAAGGTACATGATATAGCGTGAATTAATAGTAGTGCTATACTTCATGTGTTACAAGCTTTAAAAATCAAATCATTTCTAGCACTTATTTCAACACATGGTCTTTTAATGTGTTCCACAACAACTGATGGAGGTCGGCACAAGCTGGTCCCAATCTCTAGCCGGGCTGTAGGGGTATGCAAGGCTGTACACCGGCTGTGGGGGCATGCGAGGCTGTACACCGGCTGTGGGGGTATGCGAGGCTGTACACCGGGCTGCATAATACCAAGAGAGGATGGACATCAGCAAGCAAGAGGATGGACAGCAGCAAACATAACAGCACAGGAGATGGAGGTGAGAAGTAGACAAGTAGCGGCAAAGCAATGAGATGAAACTTCGACAGGTAGGAGTTAAACGAGTCTTAAAACTCATTCCACTTCTAACCAAGCGGGTGCATAACCACAGCAGAAGGATTACTCAAACCACAGCAAGGCAGAATCGAATACAACTCACCTCAAATCTGGAGCGAAAAACCAACATATTCCCAAACAAGAGACCATGCCCATCCAACCAATAGCAGAAACCACAACCCAACCATTCACGTAGGAGCATGCAGACAAATCCAAACCAGCTACGGTAAAACATCCCCACGATGTTACTGTCTTACCATGATAAAGAATGTCGCCATTATCATACTAGTGAATTGCAGCCTGTAATAGAAGTGGTGATGGAAGCGATTCTCCACTAGAGGGTGGCAGGATGGAGACTCAGAGGTTAAAGCACAATCCATAGCCATGGACAGAAATTATGCCGAAACCGGGAAGTGAGAAGTAAGTTTCAGCTCCAAATAAACATCCCCGAGACATTAAGTGTAAACCCAAGCAAGTAGCAGCAGCCATATAGCCCACAAGGTCAGAACAAACCAACCAGCAGTAGCATTCAATTTTCCAATGCAACAACCAACCAACCAGTATCATTCAAGTTTCAGCAGTAGCAAGTAATGAAAACACCCCATCGAAAAATAGGAATTCAATTCCATGGAGTGAGCAGCCCGCAAGCACCATAATATGAGAGAGAAGCCCCAGCAGCAGCAGGATTAACACAGAATTCCAGTAATCAGATTTGAATCAACTTATAACAGTGTTCAAATAAACTCCAGGAAAAATCCAGATTGTTACAGCAGTGAAAATCAGAGTTCAAAGTAGATAATCCAGATTTTTAATGAGCACAAAGAGCAATCCAGAAATGTTCAGAACAAATTCTGTATATGCAATAATGAAAGGTGTAGCAATTCCCAGCAGTAAGTGTAAATACGAAATTCCAGATTGTAGAACAGGGCAGATTCGTATATATTGCAGTATAGAGCAATAATCGATCAGAGTTCAGATTGCAATACATAGCAACAATCGATTATCAAACAACGAGTTCATCACAGAAGCAGTCGATTTTCCAGATCAAAATCAGAAGTTGAAGCCCAGAATAATTACAACAGGAAGCTCAAATCCAATGCTTAATTTCAGCTTTGAAACCTGTTGCAGCAGTAACCAATAGTAGGAACCTCAACCCAACCATTGACGAAGGAGCTCAAGCAGCAGCAGGACGCAAACAAATCTAGCAGATTAATCGAGCGGATTAATCTAGCAAATCTAGCAGATTAATCGAGCTCAAATCTAGCAGATTCCAATGGCTCGAATGAGGCTTCTGTGGAGCATTCCCAAGATCTTTCTGTTTCTGGACAACCCCCGCAACCTCTCATTATTCCACCTCTTCAAATGGTGGAATCATCATCTTTGTTGAATCTGCATGAGATTGCTTCGGAAGAAGAATTGGAACATATGCGTCTTTTGGCTAATATGGAAGAAACTGAGATGGGAGCGACGCCTAGGAGGTCTTCTGATATGATCTCTCATGTCCCACAATCGGCTCTTGTGATTGGGAATACCTCGTGTAATTCTGTTGAAATTGAGGGAGATGTGTTTGATGCGGATAGCGATGATCTCCTAAATGAGGATGAAGACGAGGTTCCAATTTTACTGGAGAAAAATAATTCAGAATCGATTGATGCTGCTATGGGAAGTGATAAGCGCGTCTGGACTTCGTCTCCGTTGCCGGCGCTCACTAGCCCGATCGAAGCAGATGGATTACGCCGATCCCGATCACTCACGCAGTTGGAGATTTTCGAGGAAGCTGTTATCGTGCACAAAGATAGGGAGTTTGTTGAAAGTGATAGAGAAGTTGTTGGGAGTGACAAGGATAGCCGCTCACTCGATTTTGTTATTCCCGCAATATCAGGAGGAGATCAAGGATGCGTGGTTGCTGTTATGGGAGTTTCCAAAACTAATGCAGATAATCATGGGACAGATCTTACAGCTGGAAGGAATGAATTTCAAAATATGGAAGGATATCAACATGAATTACGCGTTTCTGGATTAGCTGAAGATCTGCATGGAAATAACGAGTCTGGACGTTTGCATGAGAATCAAGCTATGGGCCCTTTCCTACATAATCCTAATTTGGACTCCTCCTTAGACCGGTTAGAATCAAATCCTCTCCATAATTCTCTCTCTTTTAACTCTAATTATTTGTTTGAGCCCAATCCACCTCCTCTTATTTCTTTCCCTACCCAAGCCCAATCTATTTCTAGCCAGCCCAATCCATCTTCCCCTATTTCCTTTCCTACCCAATATCCTATACTTCCTATCCAGCCCAACACCAATTGCCATCCCACTCCTACGCCCACTCAACCTAAGCCCACTACTCCTTCCTCTTCATCCCACCCTTCACCGCAGCTTCCCATACATCCAGCCCAATCCAACAACCTCCAGCCCTCATTTGAACAGCCCAACAATATCTTTATCCAGCCCACATTCAATAAATCCCAACCTTCTACACATATGCTAGATCAGCCCACTATAATTCCTACCGCCCCCTCCAACCCATCGCAACAGCAGCCCATCAACCAAGCCTCATACCATGCTGAATTTCCTTCTCTAAGCCCATCTAATAGAAATCAATGCAACGTCCAAACGCCAGAAGGAATGAATACTAAACAGCACACTCGTTCTACCATGGCGGACAAATTAAAATCATCTCCTAGCTCATCGGGTCCGATCACGTTCCAACCGGACAAGATTTCTACATTGGGTACACCGGGAGAGCAAGGTATGCCGTTAATCTCTTTTGATTCCGCTGATATTGCTTCTCTTCCAGGTCGGGTCGGACGAGCTCTGGTTGGCAAGTTCTCCCACTCTATCCCTACCTCACGTAGTATTGATAAGGCTCTTGGTAATATCAAACTCAATGGGTCTCTCACTTGGAAGTATATTAATGCTAAGCACATTTTGATACAAGTCTCTGATGATTCTGATTATGCTAAGATTTTAAATGGTCCTAATTCTTCCCCTTTGTGGTATATTGATCGACATCCTATGCGCGTGTTTAAGTGGACTCCTAATTTTAATCCTGCTTTTGAAACTCCTATTGTTGCTATTTGGTGTAATCTGCCTGCTTTGCCTGTTCACTTGTATGATATGAGTGCTCTATATGCTATTGGTCGTCTGCTTGGTAATCCTATACAGGTTGATCGCGAGACTGCTACAAGGTCCACATTGTCGTATGCCAGGATCTGCATTGAAATTGACATCACTAAGCCAGCTCCGACGGAGATTTGCCTTGATCTTGCAGGTACCCAGATTACTCAGAGGGTTGTATGGAGTAAGATACCTCATAACTGCACAGATTATAGACATGTCGGTCATTCTCAGGATCACTGTTATGCGTTTGGGAGAAAGCCGAGACCGGAGAAGAAAGATTTTCACAGACAGACAGATGGTGTTACTGATCAGACTCGTAGCATGAGCGCCAGCTTCGTAGGGACATTGCGGAGTCTAAACAGACTACAGGAGACCCAGATCAGTCAGTTCAGTCTGAGCAGCAGCAGACTGTCGAGCCGGCTCGAGCAAACCGGAGGCGTTCTTCACGCCGACGTAGTAGAGGCCGTCGCACCTCACGTCTAGGCCGTACGGGAGATCGTCGTGTTTCGATCTCCCCAGAGGCGCATGTTAGTCAGCACAGAACTAGACGGCTGAGAGTGGATACTGAGTGGACAGAGGTTACAAACCGTCGTCAGAGGAAGGACAGAGAATCAGTTCAGTGTCCTTGATTCAGATATTGATGAGGGTGTTGAGCAGGGCTCCGCCGATATGGCTATTTCAGGCCGCCGTACAGTATGAGGGGTGAGGGAGAGCTGGATGCCAGTACATCTTCGGATCCCCGTGTTTCCAGACGTGTTCCTACCAGATCTGATGCTCCTTCAGATGCTGATAGTCGATTGATGGGAGGGCGTGATACTGCCCAGATACCTGACGTGTAGTTTTTCATGTCAGCAAAATTTATGATTTGGAATGCGCAGGGGATTGCTAATCCTGGTTCCCAGTGTCATTTCAAGAATTTGATTGATCAGTACCATCTTTCTTTTGCTGCAGTGCTTGAGCCTCAGACTTCTCCTCAGCCTGATTTCTTCGGGACACGGTTTGGGATGACTTTCAAAGCCTCGAACACTTGTGGTAAGATTTGGATCTTTTCCCAGAGGGATATTCAGGTGGAGGTTGTCGATGACTCTGATCAGCTTCTGCATGTTCGCCTATCTGCGGCGACTTTTCCTCGTCCGCTGTACGTGTCCGTTGTTTATGCCAAGTGCAGTAGAGAGGGGAGATATGCGCTGTGGGAGAAGATGAGAGATATTTATGTTTCCGTTGAGGGCTACCCGTGGCTTGTGGGTGGTGATTTCAACACGTTTCTGTCTGAGGATGAGCGCCAGGGTAGTGATGTGGATCGGCGCGGGGAGATGACGGACTTTTCGGATGCTATTTCTGATTGTCAGTTATGTGATCCTGGCTTTGATGGACCTATGTTTACTTGGGAGCGTGCTGGCCTTTGTGAGAGGCGTGATCGGATTCTGTTAGGAGAGCATTGGACTTCGGTCTTTGCTGTCACTCGTGTCTCACACCTCCCCCGTATTCAGTCTGATCATGGGCCCCTTTTGGTTCGTTGTCAGCTTTCTGCTGCTGTTCACAGAGCTTCCTTTAGATTCCAGAATATGTGGATCAGACATCACACTTTTCATTCTGAGGTCGCTCGTATTTGGGAGGCGCCGACTGGTTTTCGAGGGATGCTCAACCTCCAGTTCAAGCTGAAGCGGATGAAGCTTTTTCTCAAGGGCTGGAACAGAAATGTTTTTGGTCATATCTTTGAACGTATTAGAGATGCTGAGGAAGCGGTTCTTCAGGCGCAGATTTCCTATGATGCATCTCCTTCCCCGCAGACTCATGTTGAGCTACACAGATGTGTTGCAGAGCATGCTCTGCGATCTTGGATGGAGGAGGATTTCTGGAGACAGAAAGCTGCTATCCGTTGGGTTTCAGAGGGAGAGCGCAACAACCGGTTCTTTCAGGGATGGGTGAGACAGAAGAGAGTCCGTTCTTGGATTCATTCTATTCAGGATGGTGAGCAGATTATTATAGAGGAGACTGGTATTCGAGATTCCGCTGCTAGGTTCTTTCAGAACCTCTTATCGTCGGACATCCCCGAGTTGCAGGACCCTAATCTTGATAGTCTTCAACAGTTGCCGCCGTCTGTTGATATAGAGGCTCTGTGTGAGACTCCGAATGCTGCTGAGATCAGAGAGGCCGTTTTTAGTATCAGCGGTGACAGTACTTCAGGCCCGGATTGCTTCTCGTCACTATTCTTTCAGAGCTGTTGGGATATTGTTGGTGCTGATGTGATTGCTGCTGTGGAGGATTTCTTTTCTGGCACGCCGATACCGAGGAGTTTCACAGCTACTTCGATCGTCTTGATCCCGAAGAAGCCTGATCCGGTGACGTGGGCTGACTATCGGCAGATCAGCCTCTGCAATGTCACTAACAAGATCATCTCCAAGATCTTAACTTCCAGACTTGCCCCGCTTATTCCTCTCGTGGTTGCTCCGAACCAGAGCGGTTTCATCCAGGGCAGATTACTGAGCGATAATGTACTCTTTGCTCAGGAGCTGATACACGACTTACAGGAGAAATCTGGAGCTCCAAACGTTGCTCTGAAGCTGGATATGACCAAGGCGTATGATAGAGTTCAGTGGCCTTTTCTCCTCCGTGTTCTTGAATGTATGGGCTTCCCGCCGCGGTGGCTTGGATTTATTCAAAGATGCGTGCAGCATTGTTGGTTCACCTTCTGGTGAATGGCGCTCCGGCTGGCTTTTTCCCATCTTCCAGAGGACTCCGACAGGGTGATCCTCTATCGCCGTCCCTGTTTGTTCTGGCGGCTGATTATATTTCCCGTTCCCTTGACAGACTCATCTTAGCTCGTCGCAGTATGATCTATCACACGCGTCGTCACGGTTTCCCTGTTTCTCACTTGTCTTATGCTGATGATATCATAATCTTCACTAAGGCGAGTAGACCTGCTTTGAGGAGACTTATGGGTTGTCTCGAGGAGTACGCGGCTGTTTCTGGTCAGAAGGTGAATGTGGAGAAGAGCAGCTTCTTCCTTAGCGAGAGACATGATAGTTGGGCCCATGGTATTCTTCAGGTTGACGGTTTTCAGCGTGGCTCCTTCCCTTTTACGTACTTGGGTGTCCCTATTTATAAGGGGAACCTAAAGTTGTTTATGTTTTTGAGGATTCGGCAGATGATGAGCGATCGGATTCACAGCTGGTCCCACAGAGACCTCACTTTTGGGGGCCGACTTGCTCTTATCAAGAGCACGCTCTCGACCATTCCACTCCACATCCTTCAGGTTATGGAGCCGTATGGGGTTGTCCTTCAGGAGCTTGAGCAGATTATGGCCAGATTCTTTTGGGGCTCCATCGGGGAGCAGAGGAAGATGCACTGGGTCAGTTGGAAGTAGATCTGTTTGCCTAGAGAGGAGAGTGGTCTTGGCATACGACGTCTATCGGACCTTGTGGCTGCTTTCAGCTACAAGCTCTGGTGGTGGTTTCAGGCTCGAGATTCTCTCTGGTCAAGGTATTTTTGGGCGAAGTACTGCTGTAGTACTTCCCCTTTACGTGTTGCTTATTATGTGCATGATAGTAGTATCTGGCGTCGTCTTTTGCATTCTAGTATTGCTGCGCATGCTTTTATTTGCTGGTCTTTGGGTGATGGTCGGGTGGATTTTTGGGATGATGTTTGGCATGGGGATCGTCCCCTATCCGAACTTCACATGACCGAAAATCGACCTACTCATCCCCGTGTGTGTGATTTCTGGCGTGACTCTGTGTGGGATGTTGATGCTCTTTATTCTTTGCATACTTCTTGTGGTTTGCCTATTTCTGTGATTGACACCTTGAGCTCTACGCCGATACTCGTGGGGGGTGAGGATGTTATGAGATGGAGTCTTTCCAAGCATGGTGAGTTTTCCCTAACTTCTGCTTGGGAGCATGTTCGGCAGCGACTCCCGACTCGTGCTCTTTTTGGTGAGATCTGGAACTCTTGTCTGGTCCTGAATGTGTCTATCTTTCTTTGGAGGTTATTATTGGAGAGGATTCCTGTGGATGTTGTGGTTCAGTTTCGCTCTATCTCCCTGGCTTCTAGATGTTGGTGTTGTCGTTCTCCTCATGTTGAGTCTCTTATGCATGTTTTCGTTTCGAGTGAGTCGGCGAAATCTATATGGTCTCATTTTGCTTCCTGGTTCCCTTCTTTGCGCACTCACACGCACACGAGCACTGATATTGCACGTAGTTTAGGTCGCTGGAGACACTTATTCCCACGCACTCGGAGTACTCACATTAGTTTTTTGATACCTTGTCTTATCACCTGGTTCATCTGGACGGAGAGGAACAGCTGCAAACATCGTGGCTTTCATTTTCGTGCTTCTCATATTATTTGGCAGGTCACTCATCAGCTGAGGGTGCTGGTCACTTCCGGAAAGCTTCTTTCGGCTGACTGGAAAGGCTGTCACCCCAGAGTTGACTTTATGCCGGCTGTAGAGCCGGTCAGGAAGGTTCTTCGATCGCTCATGGTTCTCTGGCATCCACCGAAGGAGCTGTGGGTGAAGTTGAACACGGATGGTTCTTTTGATGGCACTACACTGAGGGCTGCAGGCGGAGGTCTGGTTCGTGATCACACGGGAACTTTACTTGCGGCTTTCAGCACGTCTTTGGTAGCTAGTTCGAGCTTTGAGGCGGAGCTTTTAGCCTTGCTTCATGGACTCAAATTGGCTTGGGAGTTCTCCAGTCATATTTGGACTGAGATGGATGCTGCTGCTGCTATCTCTCTACTCATCTCAGGGAGATATGGTGCGGCTCACCTACGTCACATGATGACGGAGATCAGGATTATTCTACAGCAGATCCAGTTCCGTTTCTCCCACATCCATAGGGAGGGGAACAGGGCTGCGGATTTTTTAGCCCGTAGGGGGACCCAGACCCAGGGCATGACGACTTTTGATATCTCGACGGCTCCGAGATACCTGGTGGCTCTTGTTAGGATGGACCAGCATGGTTATCCTAACTTCAAATTTCGTTTTAGATAGATTTTGTTGCTGATTTTGTTTCTCCTTTTCTGCTTGATGCTCGTCTGTTTGGGCTTTTATTTTTATCCTTCCTTTGTTTTATTGTTTTATTTTAGGGGTGGGTCACTTTTGGGCCCATTGCCATGTTTTGTTTTGACTTTCCTTTTTATTAGTCTATATACAGGTTGGGGGTCTGCCTAACTCCCCATCCTCCGGCAAAAAAAAAAAAACCCTAAACCCTAAACCCTAAACCAAAACCGAAAACATGCAGAGCTTTCTCTCTCTAGGAAAACGCTCTGACCTCTCACACACACTTTTCACACACATTCTTCAAGTTCATGTTGATTTCGCCGATTCTTGTTTGTTTTGCATGAGTTTTCTTTTGATTTTGTGTTTGTTTTCTGTTTTTCCCATCACTGTTTTGCGTTTTGGTCGATCTGGTGTTCGTATTCTTGTGTTTAGGTGTCATCCTGTGTTGTTTCTGTTCTTCTTGAGGTTCTGCTGGAAGTTTTGAGCGTGGGCATTCTTGTTCCTTTTCATGGCGATCCACCGTCGGATCCGACACTGGATAGGGCTTGGAAGTTTCGATCTGCCTCTGCCTCCCTTGGCCCTTCATCCTCGCCATCTGCTGGTGCAAAGAGACTGGGGTTTTCAGATCCCCAAGATAGAGAAGAAGCGACTAGATTTAAAGTCTCAAAAACTAACCTGACTGTTGAACCGTCTGTTGAGGCGCTGGCAGCTCATCTTCATGCGTTGCCGAAGTTTGTTCGAGGCTGGTCCTCCAAGAAAAAAAGAGATACGGGAGAGAAGAGGCGTAAGTCTCATATGGGAGAGAAGAAAAGAGATATGCGTGACTGTCAATTAGTTGCTGTTGAAGATGATTATCACCATATATTTCAGTGGAACGGGAGCATTGAAGGTGCTGGCTCACCGCTTCAAGTTGCGCCACTTCAGATCATTGAACCTATTTCGACATTGGTTACTCCTGATAATCCAACGGAGGATGATTATGCGCACATGCTGGAGCTCGCAAATATGACCGAGCAAGAACTTTGTGAGGCTACTGGTGTTGTGCAGAAGATTGCTAATGGTGGGTCACCTCACGGGAATTCTATGGAGGTTGGGAATGAGGGTTTTCTTGGTAAGGAGCATTTTAATGCGTCTCTGATGAGATCTGATACGGCTGTGGGTTGTGAAAGCGATGAGGAAACAAGCAAGCATTCTGCTATTGACGCTGCAAGAGGGTTATTGGTGTTGCTATGGTTCATGCAGAAGATAACATGCACGCACCACCATCTGATAGCCTACACACCTCGAATCCCTCGGATCTGACTTCCGGTGTTCTCGATCTTGCTCGTAGAGACTCGCTGGTTGTGATCGATGTCGCTCGGGGTGAAAAATCTATTCAAAAGTTGGTCGAAGAGCTCGACGTTGATTCTGAGGATCTTCTATCCGATGATGATGTCCAAGAGCCGCCACCTACTCTCACGTCCGACGAGCTGCCTCGTCTCCGATCAGCTTCTCTCTCTCACCTGCACCAGCTCGGGCCCATGATCACGCAGCGCCAATCACGGGAGGAGTTATTGGACTTTAATGCGCTTAATGATGATTCTAACATAAGAACGGGCAGCTTGCGAGGTGATCAAATGGAAAGTCACTCCCATGCTGTGTCGATTGATGCGTTTATGGAAAGTGATGATCTATTAGGCGAGGATTTTGCGCTGGATGTCATCGGAGCTACAGTTACGTCCGCAGATGATGGTGAAAACGGACGCAATGTGGCAGAGATTATGGGCGCTAATCGCGGTGATTTGGTTGACCGTGAGTTGGGAAAAGAAGTTGTTGATCGTGTGGATTTCTCGTCTGCTTTGAAGGGAGGTGATTATGGAAAGGGTGCTATTAATTTGGAGCAAAATAAGGAAGTGGTAGTTATGGAAAGTGATGCTTCCACGGCTGCTTTGACTGGGGCTTGTACTGGCTTTGATGGTAATATTGTGGAGGTTGAGACAAATCAGGAGGTTGCTAAGGAGATCCCGATCTTATCGGCCCCTTTGAACCTTGCCATAACCGAGTCTGCTTTCTTATTGGATAGGGTTGAATCCCAGCCCACACATCTTTTTTCTTCTAGCCCAAACCCACTGTTTGGGCTTGATATATCTCAGCCCACTTCCCCTTTGGCCCACACTTCTCAACAATTTCCCCGAGCCCACCTCATCAATCCTTCGCTAGCCATCCAAACCCACGGCCCACTGCTTACCCATGCTGCCCTGGCCCATGCAGCACCTCGCCAACTTACAAAAAAACCCCATGCAGCCCATACCACCCTTCCTTCATCTCCTTTAGCCCACACTTCCACTCCTCTTGCCCAGCCCACTCATAACACTCACACGGCCCATTCCTTATCCCCACATATCCCCCTCTCCGCCCAATCACCCTCTCGTCATAATCCAGCCAATTCATCATCCCATATTCTGCCAATCATTCCCCAGCCCATTCCCAAGCCCACTAATTCCCTTTCTCACACTTTGCCTCGGCCCATCATCCCCAACTCAATGGTTCACTCTTCCACTCACTCTCCTATGACTAATACCGAAACTAGGCCCATCAGTCTCCCTCATACTGCTACCTGGCAGACTCACTCCACTACAAGTATTAATTCCCGTACATTGCTCAATAACTTGCCCCTGGAGAATTTGGATCATCAAGCTTTGCAATCTTCCAGCCTTGAGGATGAATTTCCACGATTGAGTGCCACTTCTGCCCCTATACATTCTTCTCCAGTTCATAATTCAACTCATGTTGAGGATTCTCCATCTCTTGCTCCCAAAATTACCATGGCGGAGAAGTTACGGGTTGCCCCTAGCCCTACGGGTCTAGTCACGTTCCAGCCAGACAAGCTTGCTTCCTTGGGACAACCGGGAGAACGGGAAGGTAAGCCGTTGATATCGTTTGATTCAGCTGATATTGCTTCTCTTGCAGGTCGGGTCGGACGAGCTCTGGTTGGCAAGTTCTCCCACTCCATCCCTACCTCCCACAATATCGACAAAGCGCTCGGTAACATAAAACTTAATGGTTCTTTGTCTTGGAAATATCTTAATGCTAAACATATTTTAATTCAAGTGTCTGATGATTCCGATTATGCTAAGTTATTGAATGGTCCGAATTCTTCCCCTATGTGGTATATAGAGCGTCATCCCACGCGTGTCTTTAAGTGGACCCCTGATTTTAATCCTGCTTTTGAGACTCCCATAGTTGCTATATGGTGTAATCTGCCTGCTTTGCCTGTTCATCTTTATGATATGAGTGCTTTATTTGCAATTGGTAGTCTTCTTGGTACCCCTATCCAGGTTGACCGTGATACTGCCACACGGTCTAGACTGTCGTATGTTAGGCTATGCATTGAGATTGACATCACTCAGCCTCCTCCGACTGAGATTTGCCTTGATCTTGCAGGTACTCAGATTACCCAGCGAGTTGTGTGGGGTAAGATCCCCCACTACTGTTCCGACTGCAGACACGTCGGCCACACACAGGAGTCTTGTTATGCCTTTGGTAGGAAGCAGCGGCCGGAGAGGAAGGACTTCCACAGACGGAGTGCGACTTCTGCGCACGTTTCACAGACTGCTGGAGTAGCTGAGCAGGTCCCCGGATCGGACTCTCAGGCTCCCCGACCCCATGAGAGTGCTTCGGCTCCACCTATATCTGAGGGAGCCACGGAGCACCAGCGACAGCAGGTGCAGCCGCGGGCTGAGGAGGCACATCGCACTACTCACCAGCGCACGTCGAGGCGGCGTAGCAGAGGCCGCTCGGCTAGAGGCGCCCATACGGGAGACAGGCGGGCTTCGGTCTCCCCCGGAGAGCAGACCGGACATCACAGAGCTTTTCCTCAGGTCTCAGACACTGAGTGGGTTGTTGTCTCGGGTCGTCGTCAGAGGAAGGGCTCCAGAGTTGAGCCACAAGTGAGGACAGGGAATCAGTACAGCGTCCTCGATACTGATGGTGATGCGGATGTTGAGCAGGGCTCCATCGATATGGTAGTTGACGGACCAGCGCACAGCGTGAGGATTGTGGATGAGATGAGGGCTAGTACTTCTTCAGACCCTCGTGCGGTCACTGACACTCCTGCCCGGTCCCGTGGTTCTCCAGGGGCTGGCAGTCGATTGACGGGAGGGAGGCACTTTGCCTCTGTGCTTGTTGACTAGTCTCCCATGTCTGCGAACTTCCTAATTTGGAATGCGCAGGGGATCGCTAATCTTGGATCCCAGCGTCATTTCAAGAATCTGATTGCTGAACATCATATTTCCTTTGCTGCGGTGCTCGAGCCCAAGACCTCTCCTCAGCCCAAATTTTTCGGGCGGCAGTTTGGGATGACTTTCAGGACTTCGAACGCCAGTGGTAAGATTTGGATTTTCTCTCATCGGGACATTCAGGTTGAGGTGGTGGATGATTCGGATCAGCTGCTCCACTTTCGCCTGTCTGCGGTGATTTTCTCTCGCCCTCTGTTTCTTTAGGTGGTGTACGCCAAGTGTAGCAGGGAGGGGAGATATGCTCTGTGGGAGAAGCTGCGGGATGTTTCTGTTGCTGTTGAGGGTCACCCGTGGCTAGTTGGTGGTGACTTCAACACTTTTCTATCTGAGGATGAGAGGCAGGGGAGTGTCGTGGACCGTCATGGGGAGATGACTGATTTTTCGGACGCCATTTCTGACTGTCAGTTGTGTGATCCTGGTTTCGACGGTCCTATCTTCACTTGGGAGAGGGCTGGTTTGCGGGAGAGATTGGATCGGATCCTGCTGGGTGAGCACTGGACTTCTGTCTTTGCGGTCACCCGGGTCACTCATCTTCCCCGTATTCAGTCTGATCATGGTCCGTTGCTGGTGAGATGTCAGTTTTCGGCCGTGGTTCACAGAGCTTCGTTTCGTTTCCAGAACATGTGGGTCAGGCATCATACCTTTCGCTCGAAGGTGACTCGTATCTGGGAGGCGCCGACTGGTTTTCGGGGGATGCTCAACCTGCAGTTCAAGCTGAAGCGCACGAAGATGTTTCTCAAGGGGTTGAACAGGGAGATTTTTGGTCACATCTTCGACAGGCTTAGAGCTGCTGAGGACGCGGTGCTTCAGGCACAGACTTCCTATAACGCATCTCCTACTTCTCTGACTCGTTCTGAGCTGAACAGATGTGTGGCGGAGTACGCTCTGAGGACCAGGATGGAGGAGGACTTCTGAAGACAGAAGGCTACCATTCGTTGGGTTTCGGAGGGGGAGCGCAACACTAAGTTCTTTCAGGGCTGGGTGAGACAGAAGAGAGTTCGGTCTCGGATCCACTCTATTCGTGATGGTGAGCAGGTCTATTCGGAGGATTCTGATATTCGGGAGTCGGCTTCTAGGTTCTTTCAGAATCTTCTCACGTCAGATATCCCCGAGCTGATGGATCCCGATCTTGGTTGCCTGTAGCAGCTGCCGCCGTTAGTGGACTTGGAGGCTCTGTGTGGGACGTCGGATGCTTCTGAGATCAGAGAGGCAGTTTTTGGTATCAGTAGGGACAACACTTCTGGGTCGGATGGTTTCTCGTCCCTTTTCTTTCAGAGCTGTTGGGATATTGTTGGTGCCGATGCGATTACTGCGGTGGAGGATTTTTTTGCTGGCACGCCCATGCCGAGGAGCTTTACGGCCACTTCGATCGTCTTGATCCCGAAGAAGTCGGCTCCGGTGACTTGGGCGGATTATCTTCCTATTAGCCTTTGCAATGTCACCAACAAGATCATCTCCAAGATCTTGACTTCCCGGCTGGCGCCTCTCATTCCCCTTGTGGTCGCGCCGAATCAGAGTGGCTTTGTTCAGGGTCGGTTGCTGAGCAACAATGTGCTTCTTGCTCAGGAGCTGATTCATGACTTACAGGAGAAGTCGGGGGCACCGAATGTTGTGCTGAAGCTGGACATGGCTAAGGCGTACGACAGAGTTCAGTGGCCTTTTCTTCTCAGAGTTCTCGAGCGGATTGGTTTCCCCCCGAGGTGGTTGAGCTTTATTCAGAGATGCGTGCAGCACTACTGGTTCACCGTGTTGGTGAATGGCGCCCCTGCGGGCTTCTTCCCTTCTTCTAGAGGCCTCAGACAGGGTGACCCTATCTCGCCGTCGTTGTTTGTTCTGGCTGCTGATTATCTTTCCCGGTCTCTTGACAGACTGATCTTGTCCCGGCACAGCATGATGTTCCACACAAGGCGCCAGGGTTTTCCTATCTCGCACTTGTCTTATGCTGATGATATCATTATCTTCACTAAGGCGAGCATACCTGCTATGAGGAGACTTATGGATTGCCTTGAGGAGTATGCAGCGGTGTCCGGTCAGAAGGTGAATGTGGAGAAGAGCAGTTTTTTTCTCAGCGAGCGTCATGATATGTGGGCCCGTGGTATTCTGCAGGTGGGGGGATTTCAGCGTGGTTCCTTTCCTTTCACGTACTTGGGTGTCCCCATTTATAAGGGGAACCTGAAGTCGTCCATGTTCTTGGGGCTTCGACAGAGGATGAGTGACCGTATTCACAGTTGGTCCCACAGACATCTCAATTTTGGAGGCCGCCTTGCGTTGATCAGGAGTACGCTTTCGACCATCCCCCTCCACATCCTTCAGGTTATGGAGCCTTATGGTGTGGCTCTTCAGGAGCTCGAGCAGATTATGGCTAGGTTCTTCAGGGGCTCCATCGGGGAGCAGAGGAAGACGCACTGGGTTAGTTGGAAGCAGATTTGTTTTCCCAGAGAGGAGGGTGGCCTTGGCATACGACGTCTATCGGACCTTGTGTTGGCTTTTAGCTACAAGCTCTGGTGGCGCTTTCAGGCTCGGGACTCCCTCTGGTCCAGGTTTTTATGGGCGAAGTACTATCGTCGTACTTCCCTTTTGCGTGTTGTTTATTCTGTGCATGATAGTAGTATCTGGCATCGTCTTTTACGTTCTGGTATTGCTGCGCATGCTTTTATTCGTTGGTCTCTCGGAGATGGTCGGTTGGACTTTTGGGATGATGTTTGGTATGGGGACCGTCCCCTGTCCGAGCTTCGCGTGACCGAGAGTCGTCCCGCTCATCCCCGGGTGTGTGATTTCTGGCATGACTCTGTGTGGGATATGGATGCTTTATTTGCTTTGCATGCTTCTTGTGGTTTGCCTGGCTCTGTGATTGATACCTTGGGTGCTACGCCGATTCTTGTGGGGGGTGAGGATGTTATGAGATGGAGCCTTTCCAGACATGGCGAGTTCTCCCTGACCTCTGCTTGGGAGCACGTTCGGCAGCGGCTTCCGACCCGTCCTCTTTTCGGTGAGATCTGGAACTCTTGTCTGGTCATGTGTCTGTTTTTCTTTGGAGGTTGTTGTTGGGGAGGATCCCGGTGGATGTTGTGGTTCAGTCTCGCTCTATCTCCTTGGCTTCCAGATGCTTGTGTTGTCGGTCTCCTCATGTTGAGTCACTCATGCATATTTTTGTGTCTAGTGAGTCGGTGAGGTCTATATGGGCTCATTTTGCCTCATGGTTCCCTGTTGCGCGCACTCACATGCACACGAGCACCGACATTGCACGTAGTTTAGGTCGTTGGAGACACTTGTTTCCCCGAGCACGGAGCACGCACATCAGTTTTCGCATTCCTTGCCTCATCACTTGGTTCATTTGGACGGAGAGGAACAGCTGCAAGCATCGTGGCTTTCCTTTCCATGTTTCTCACGTTATTTGGCAGGTTACTCACCAGCTGAGGGTTCTGGTCTCTTCCGGAAAGCTGCATTCGGCTGACTGGAGAGGCTGTCGCCCCAGAGTTGATTTCATGCCGGCTGCCGAGCAGGTCAGGAGGGTGCTCAGATCACTCTTGGTACTTTGGCATCCGCCAGAGGCACCGTGGGTGAAGCTGGATACGGATGGATCGTTCGACAGGAGCACGCAGATGGCGGCGAGTGGAGGATTGGTTCGTGATCACACAGGTGCCTTGCTTGCCGCGTTCAGCACACCACTGACAGCTAGTTCGAGCTTTGAGGCGGAGCTCTTAGCTTTGCTTCACGGGCTCAGACTTGCTAGGGACTTCTCCCAACACGTATTGATAGAGATGGATGCTGCTGCTATTCTCTCGCTTCTCACCTAAGGGAGATTTGGAGCAGCTCACTTGCGTCATACTGTGACGGAGATCAGACTCATTCTTCAGCAGCTTGAGTTTCGCTTCTCACACATTCACAGAGAGGGGAACCGAGCTACGGACTTCTTGGCCCGGAGGGGGACCCAGACCCCGAGCTTGGTGATTTATGATCGACTTACTGCCCCGAGATATCTTGTGGCTCTAGTTAGGATGGACCAGCATGGTTATCCTAACTTCAGATTCCGCTTTAGATAGTTCTTCATGTTTATGTTCTTGGTTTTTCTTTTTGTTTCACATTTGGTGATTGATGCCCGCCTGTTTGGGCCTTGGTTTTATCCTTGATATGTTTATATGTTGTTCATGATTTGGATGGTGGGTCACTTTTGGGCCCAACATCATGTATTAACATTCCTCTTTGAGTTTTTATATACAGGTTGGGAGTCTGCCTAACTCCCCACTCTCCGGGGTGTTTTTAAAAAAAAAACAAAAAAAAAATCATAAACCCTAAACCATTTTTAAAAAAAAACCCTAAACCCTAAACCATAAGCAAAAAAAAAAAAACCCTAAACCCTAATCCATAAGCAAAAAAAAAAAAAAAAAAACCCTAAACCCTAAAAAAAACAGCACTAAACATGGAAGCTCAACAGCTTCATGCTAACCCTAAAAACTATACAATAAACTTCTATACTAACTTTACTACCTTTAATGCATTTGAACTACTTCAATGTTTCCAATAACACAATCCCTCACCTGCCTTACCCCAAACCCTAAACCCAAACCATAAACTCTAAAATAAAAACTAAACAATAATGTAAACCATAAACTCTAAAATAAATTAAACTCTAAACTCTAAACCCTAAAATAAATAAACAAAACCCTCAAAAATAATAAATAAAATGTAAACCCCATTATAAGCCCTAATACGTAAGTTAAACCCTAAAATAAACACTAAACCATAAAATAAACACTAATACTTAAGCTAAACCCTAAATTAAACCGTAAGCTAAAATTTAAATTAAACCATAATACGTACACTAAACCCTATTATAAACCCTAAATCGAAAATCCTAAAATTTATTCCCGATTTTGTACATATAAATGATAAAGTGTTCAATGTTCAAATTGACTTGTTGGTCTGTTGGCACATGCTATTGGCTTTCTTATCAAAGGTTGTGAGTTCAAATCCTGGTAAAGTTAATTTTTATTACTCTTTATATTTTTTGATATTTAGGCCCAACCCACTCCATTTAGGCCCAACTCCCTTTATTCCGGCCCATTGCAATTTATTCCGGCCCAACTCAATCCATTCAGGCCCATCGCAATTTATTAAGGCCAACCCTTTTATTCAGGCTCAACTCGCTTTATTCCGGCCCATCGCAATTTATTCCGGCCCAACTCGCTTTATTCCAGCCCATCGTAATTTATTAAGGTCCAACCTGCTTTATTCAGGCCCAACTCCCTTTATTTAGGCCCATCACAATTTATTCAGGCCCAAACAATTTATTCAGGCCCAACCGATTTATTCAGGCCCAACCCGCTTTATTCAGGCCCAACCCGCTTTATTCAGGCTCAACCCGCTTTATTCCGGCCCAACTCCCTTTATTCAGGCGCAACTCGCTTTATTCCGGCCCAACTCCCTTTATTCAGGCGCAACTCCCTTAGCCGAGACATGGCGCATGGTGATTGGGAAGTTGGGAAGTGTAGTGCTTAAGCTTGACTATATACATTAAAAATATATACTAGTCGTTCAGCACTAAACATGGAAGCTCAACAGCTTCATGCTAACCCTAAAAACTATACAATAAACTTCTATACTAACTTTACTACCTTTAATGCATTTGAACTACTTCAATGTTTCCAATAACACAATCCCTCACCTGCCTTACCAGAAACATCTTCCACACTATGGGCAGGAGGACGTGAGGCACCAGAAATGGGACCGTGAAGGGTGTCGAGCGAATGGAGCAGCAGGACGTGGCGCGGGAGCGCGGCGGGGTCGAGGGATGTGCCGCATGCGCATACGTTGCTGCTGGACGTGGCGGGGGCCATCTATGCATTTGCGCGACCGAGGGGCCACAGTACGCGACGCGGGGACGTGTAGGATTTGAACATATTATGTGCCAATTGAGCAGTAGCATAATTTGAACATTTTACGCTTCATAATTTACATATACGAAATTTTGGATTTATTTTAGGTTGTAGGATTTATCTTACGAATTAGGGTTTAGCATAGGGTTTACATAACGTGTGAGGGTTTAACTTAAGTTTTAGCTTACGTGTTACTATTTAATTGTTATTTTATAACATTTAGGGTTTAATTTTTGTTTTTAGTTTCTAGGGTTTCCTTTAGTGTTTAGCTTACGTATTAGGAATAAATATATTAGGATATAGGGTTTAGTGTTTAATGTTTAATGTTTAATTAATAAAATTATTTATAATTTTTTAGACTCAATGGTTTTTATAGTGCGTATTTAAAAATTGAACTTTTCAAAATACATTGCATGAATTTATTTATGCATGCATGCATAAAATGTGTATGGCTTCACGATTTATTAGTCTTTTTGTGTATTTGAAACAATAAATACAGATTGGAAGTTGTAAAGCACCATGCCTTAATTTATATACAATGAAACACTAATTGAGTAAACCCTAAGCTAGAAAAAACATAGGTAGCATCCATAACAGATGCACACGTTCCAATAAAGAAAGACAAGCGGCATGTCCTATGCGTGGTTGTTGTGCACGTAATATGGGAGTCTTGAATTATTGATTGAGAATAACCACAATTTTCATTATCGAAGAATAATTGAGAGAAGAACAAAACCAAAGATGAATTGGATATTAACTAACTCAATTAACTGTGCTTACATCAGAATGTATCTATATACATGCAGAAGGCATGTGTTGGGATATCGTAGGAATAAAACGTAAAGACTAAAGTAAAAGCGTACAGCGCTTCTTATAACTACTAACAAAAAACTCAACATATCATAGCCGTTGATTAAACACTTGATCAAACAGCTAGCATTCGAACTTATTCACGCGCTAAACCCTTCGCTATTTATAGCTGTGTCTTCATCGCTTTTCTGCTTCTTTTCTTCAATCTTCGAGCTCCAATACCCCCCTCAAGATGGGCCTGACAAATATCAAGTAAGCCTATCTTGGACTTGAGACAATGAAAACGAGAACCTGGCAAAGACTTAATAAAGAAGTCTGCCAATTGAATGGTTGTAGAAACATGAGTGGGATTAACAAAACCCTCTTTGTAAAGATTACGAACCAAGTGACAGTCAATGTCGAGATGCTTGGTCCGTTCATGAAACACCTGGTTACGAGTAATATGAATGGCCGCCAGATTGTCACAAAAAAGAGAGATAGGTAGAGATGGCTTGATGTGGAATTCATCAAATAGATAAGTAATCCATTGTAGCTCACGAGCAGTAGCTCTAAGAGCTCTATATTCAGCTTCGACAGAAGAAACAGACACCGTTGCTTGCTTTTTGCACCTCCAAGAAACCAATGCACCTCCCACAAAAACACAATATCCTGTCAAGGACTTGCGTGAATCAGTACATGAAGCCCAATCTGCATCACAGTAGCTTGCTATATCCATGGAAGTATTGGCAAGATAAAATAGACCAAGTGAAGGGCAGCCTTTCAAATATCTTAGAACATGCATAGCTGCAGCAGACCAATGGGAGGATCTGGGAGATGCTACATATTGGCTAAGTTGTTGAACACAGTATGATATGTCTGGTCTGGTCATATTGAGGTAAAGTAACTGACCAATGAGCCTTCTATATTGCTGTGGTTTCTCCAAAGGATCCCCATCTGCACTAGAAAGTTTTATACCCGGAGGAAATGGTGTTGATACTGAAGTGCAGCCCAAGAGACCTACATTGTCAAGAAGATCCAGTATATATATACTTGCGTTGATTCAAGTATGTACCATTCTGTCCCCTGGCTATTTCAACTCGTAAGAAGTATTTCACTGGACCAAGATCTTTAATGGTAAAGGCAGAATTTAGAAAACCCTTCAAGTCTTCAATAGCTTGAACATTAGGACTGGTAATGAGAACATCATCCACATAAACAAGTAGACATATAAAATCAGTTCCAGTGCCTTTTGTGAATAAACATTGATCAGCTTTGGATTGATGAAAACCATAAGGAGGTGATTAGTTGGATGGAATGGAATAAGGTAGGAATGAAATGGAGTGTGGAATGGAATGGAGGGGAGAATGGAATGGAAATGATAAGTCATTCACATGCTTGGAGTGTAGAAGGAATAAACATGGAATGGAATGACAATTTGTTAATTCATTTTTATAATAATTGATCGCTACAAATAAACTAATGAATAAATCATATTTATATTGTAATATGAAATCATAGTTTTAATATTCCATATAAGATTGTTATTCATATTTTTTTGTTCTTTTGATTATCGAATTTCTCTACTTTTTTCATTATTTTTCTTTTTTTTTATGGACCAAAATAATTCAAATCAAAATGTTTCAGTATAAAATTTTAAAATGTATGAGTGAACATTCAAATATATGGTTCAATGATGTCCATAAAATCGAACGAAATTAAATTAAAAAATTAGATTGGAAAAAAAATAATCCAACTAAGCAAAAAATTAATTGGACCAAACTAACCAAATTTATTTTGATTTGGTTCTATTTATCCGAATATTCAATAATTCTCATGTACAATAAAAATTATAAATCTGAAATTTAAAATTATAATCACAACATTTAAGTTGTTAAATCCCACAATATCTTCAATAGTTTTCAATTTTCAAATGATAATAAACTTTACAAATTTATTGAATTTCAAGATTCTAATTTTTGTAAAGCTATAAAAAATAAAATAAAAATGAAGTAAATAATTTAAATTTAATTTATTACATAATTTTAAATTTAAAAATATACAAAAAATATAAAAAAACAATAAGAATATATATGATGAAATAATTTTATTTAATAAAAAAAATATTTTTTAATATTAAAAAATAATTTAGTTTTTGAATATTATATTGATTTGATTTGTTTAAATTCAAGTCAAGTCAAATCAAATTAAAATTTGATTTAAAAATAAAATCGAACCAATGAAATATTTTAGTTTGGTTATTTGAATTCGTTTAATTTTGCTAGCTCACACTTACTAAAACGTGTATACTCAATTTTAATGATCATAATTAAAAATTTATAACACAATAAAATCTAAATTAGATTAAAAATTTTAAATTATAAAATAATTTACTTTTCATAATAAATAAATAATATCCACAAGTTTAAAATATATAATTTATACAATGAATATATCTAATACTTTTTTTTATTATTTTAAAATAGTGTTGTAAATATTATTAAAAATATTAAGTTTTTTTTTTTGTAGTGGAGAAGTGTGGTTTATAGTGAAATTAACAAATCAACAAATATTTTTATTATTTTTGTCCAAATAAAAAATAAAAATAATTATATAATGATTAGGAATGGCTAATACCTTGGGGTTTGGGATGAATGGTTAATCCCAATTCTAAGGGAATGGTGATTCCAAATTGAATCACTATTCCTAATCATAGAAGGAACCAAGCAAAAGAATGGAATGAAGTTAGGAATGCTCATTCCATTCTATCCTCTATTCCTTCATACCAATCACCTCCTAAGAGAACAGACTTCTGCAGAATTCAGCATTCCATTCCCTTGAGGCTTGCTTCAAACCATAGAGGCTCTTCTCAAGTTTGCATACCTGGCCAGCTTTAGCTTTAAAATAACCCTGTGGAGGTTTCATGTAAATATCATCGTGAAGAAAGCCATGGAGAAATGCATTGTTAACATCAGTTTGATGAATTGGCCATCCATTAGAGGTAGCAACACAAATGAGAAATCTAACAGTGACAAGTTTGGCAACCGGGGAAAAGACCTCTGTGTAATCTATTCTATATTCTTGGTTATATCATTTGGCTACCAAGCGTGCTTTGAACTTATCTATCGTCACATCCTGCTTTAGTTTAACCTTGAATACCCATTTAGAGCCTATGGTTTTCTTCCCTTCAGGTAGGTCAGTGACTATCCAAGTCTTATTTGCTTCTAAAGCATCTAGTTCACACTGCATATCTTGAGTCCATTCCACATATCTACTAGCTTCCTTATATGAAGTAGGTTCATTGAGATTTGAGACATTTACCAAAAATATCTTATGTGAGGATGACATGTGTGGCACATCAATATAAGGAAAGGTAGGAGGTGAACGCACCTCATGTGGACAGTTGGTTGATGTTATTGCTGCTCCCACATAATCTTGTAACCATGATGGGGGCTTGATGGTTCGTCTGCTCCTAGTTTGTATCAACTGTTGAGGAGGGACTGTGACATCCAGATTTGTGTTACTGTGGGATGAATCTTCATTTGGACTCTCAAGCAAAGCATCATTCACTGGACTAGTCACCCCATTATCTAAATCATCAACTGAATTATCAACCATATCATTTCCAGTAGCTTCTGCATCATCTGTGTGAACCACTGTGTAGGGCATCTGTAGTGGATATAGATTAGATAAATCTGGAACATTCTGTGATGGAGAAGCAGTGTGATATGGACTATCATGAATAAAGAACTTCACATCTCTAGAAATAATCAACTTGGAATCATGAATTTGATATAATAAGAAGCCTTTGTGGGTTGGAGAAAACCCTAAAAATATGCATTTTTCTGCACGGCTATCAAACTTAGATCTTCCATGTTGTAATGTGGATGTAAATGCCAAACAACCAAATCTTGGTACTTTACTGATGTCAGGTTGAGATCCAAATAAGATGGAATGAGAACTGACCCAACCAACAACTTTGTTGGGGATTCTATTGAGGATCCAAATAAGGCCAGAATTTTTGTGGAACATTGTTCTGAAACATTAAGGATCTAGCCACTTCTAACAAAGTCCTATGTCTTCTCTCCACTATACCATTTTGTTGTGGAGTGTAAATACAGGATTTTTGATGTACAATGCCAAGATTAGAAAGCAGTGTCTGCACATTAGAGTTTAAGAACTCACTACCATTATCAGTTCTAAGCACTTTAACTTCCTTTCCAAACTGAGTTTTGACCATACTAAAGAAACTCTTAAGTATGCTATAGACTTGGCACTTAGAAGCTAGCATATATGTCCATATCATTCTGCTATGATCCTCTACTAAGGTAAGCATGAATTTAGCATTACATATGTTTGCAGAGTGATAAGGCCCCCAAATATCAGCATGTAGCATATGAAATAATTCATTAGATCTCCTATGCAAGGTAGGGAAAGAGCATCTAGTTTGTTTGGATCTGTGGCATACCTCACACTTGGAGAGAATATCTGCATCATGTTGTGTTATAGCTTTCTGAAGTGCTGGAATGTGCTGTAGTGTTTGTAATGAGGCATGTCCCAGGTTCCTATACCAATCAAGAATAGAGAGATTGGTCTGCAAAGAAGCTTGAGGAATAGCAATCTCAATGGCTGGTGACTTAAAGAAATATAGATTCTCATGTCTCTTTCCAATGGCAACAATCTTCTCACTTTGTTCTTTCTGTACAATACAGTGTGCTTTTAAAAATAGGCAACGAACATCAAGCTCCTGGGCAAGTTGAGCAACTGAGATCAGATTGTTAGTGAACTGTGGTGCAAACAATACATTCCTCAATACCAGATCATCAGTTATCTTAACCTCTCCACCATATTGCACAGTTCTTATGGAACCATCAGGTAGGTGTAGATCATGCAAATGATTGAGCTTATAAATGGAATGCATAAGAGAGATGTTACATCATGTATGTACAGAAGCACCTGAATCCATGATCCAAGCAGTTGGATTAGGAGTGTTGCTAACTGTAAATGCATAATGCCCTGACATGAATGGATCCTCTATATGAGATGTGTTGAACATGTTGATATCATGGCCTGCTGAGGTGATAGGATCAGACTTCTTGAAGTTTCCCATGCATTTGGCAATCTCAAGTTGCAACTTTCTGGAAAATTGAGGACTGAATTCTTCAAAGGATTGTTCTGAATTCCCATGATCATTTGAACATATATCCTCCACAAAATTAGCCCTAGACTTTCCTCTTGAAGCTTTGAACTTCTTGTACCACTCCGAGTAACCATGGAGTTTGAAACATTCTTTGTCCTCATGGCCATGAACTTTGCAGTGTGTACAAAATAGCCTTGTCTTTTCCTCCTTTGTCCTGCGAGGCCTGTTGAATGTAGGCTTGGAGTTATCATCTTGTGTGTACATCACTCTCCCTTGGTTCATGAGAAGTTGATTATTGTAGTCCAGACTGCTATCAGCTACTAGCCTTTGATCTTCTACTTGCAACAATAGAGAATAAGCCTTGTTTACTGTGGGAATGGGATCCATGAACAATATTTGGTTGCGAGCTGAAGCATAGCAGTCATTGAGCCCCATCAAGAGTTGCATAAGTTTGCTTTGCTCTTGGTGTTCTGTGTAACTGTTGTGTGCTCCACAGCAACATTCAGGAGGTACAATCAACATGTCTAATTCATCCCAAAGCTCACTCAACTTGGTGTAGTATTCCAGTAAGTTCATATTGCCCTGCTGAGTATTATTTGCCTCCCTTTGTAAACGAAATCTCTTTGGACCATTGCTTCTACCAAAACGTTGGTGTATAGCATCCCATAATTTCCTAGTAGAACCTATCTTATTAAAAGAATTGACAACATCCTTGGAAATAGAATTTAGGATCCAACAAGATACCATGTAGTCCGCAGTAACCCAATCTTTGTAAAATTGAGATGAAACATTCGGTTCCTTCAATGTTCCATCAACAAATTCATATTTATTTTTCGCAACTAAAGCTCTACTTATCCAACGACTCCAGTTTAGATAATTGTCGGCAGTAAGTAGGGTAGAAATTAATTGCATTCCAGGATGATCATGTGGCTGAATATAGAGTACCTTCTTCAACAATATAGGATCTATGTTCAGCTCCCAAGCAGGCTCACGATGTTGATGACGATCATCCGCCACATTCGAGCGTGAGTGAGTTGAAGTCTCAACCTCTGGATTGAATTCTTCGGCGATGTCATGGCGAACATCTTCCTCCGCCTCATCACCATCGCGATTAAGTGTTCTTCATGGTTGCTTCTTGTTTTTCACCATGATGAAGGTGATTGGAACCCAGCTTAAACTGATACCATCTTGAATTATTGATTGAGAATAACCACAATTTTCATTATCGAAGAATAATTGGGAGAAGAACAAAACCACAGATGAATTGGATATTAACTAACTCAATTAACTGTGCTTA
Source organism: Leonotis leonurus (assembly GCA_026898415.1). Taxonomy (NCBI): domain Eukaryota; kingdom Viridiplantae; phylum Streptophyta; class Magnoliopsida; order Lamiales; family Lamiaceae; genus Leonotis; species Leonotis leonurus. The sequence continues at coordinate 63,087 of JAPKLX010000122.1, forward strand.
CATCAGAATGTATCTATATACATGCAGAAGGCATGTGTTGGGATATCGTAGGAATAAAACGTAAAGACTAAAGTAAAAGCGTACAACGCTTCTTATAACTACTAACAAAAAACTCAACATATCATAGCCGTTGATTAAACACTTGATCAAACGGCTAGCATTCGAACTTATTCACGCGCTAAACCCTTCGCTATTTATAGCTGTGTCTTCATCGCTTTTCTGCTTCTTTTCTTCAATCTTCGAGCTCCAATAAGTAAGCCCACAGGATGGTATGCATGAGAGTTGATTAATGGAGCTGGTGAGTATCCATATAAGCGTGCATGGCTAACATGAACACCATAATCTTGCCTTCCCCCTGCATCACATGATGGCCCGACCAATTGCGCGCCCACTATCGGAGGACACGACATCCATTGGCCGAGATGTGACGATTATGATAGTGAAGTTCAGTGCCTAAGCTTGACTATATATATTAGAACTATATACTTGTCGTACATCACTAAACATGGAAACTACACAGCTCCATGCATCACCCCGACGCGACGCATGGCACGCGCCACGCTCACAACTACTCGGCGCGACATTAGCACGTCGCGTGCAACTCTCGAAGGTCACGCTTTACCACGTGCCAATCTCGAAGGCGACGCTTTATGCATGAGTGTGTCTATGCATGCATGCATGAATGCATGGAAGAAAGTGAGCGTGTTACATATAATTTATTTATGCTTCTATACATGCATGGAAGCAAATAGGGTGATTAATATGACATGCAGAACGAGGTGCGCCGATGGGCCGAGGCCGCGGAAGCAGCGAGCGTGCGGTTATTTGGGACATGGGGAACCCACGGGAAGTGCCGGAGGACGCTCGAGGAACCAGCACTGGGCCGGTACGTTTGGCGAGCGCGCTGCGGGGCCGGATAGGAGGGGGCTTAGGAGTCGTAGGGTTTCAGGGGTTACAAGGATTGTGGCGCCGCGGTTAGCGAGGTGGTGGGTGAAATCTAGCAGGGGATCGTGCATGCGACCTTAATCGCTTTCGCCGGGTAGGGGAAGACCAGTACGTGGGTGCTGACGTCGGACATTGCTTCTTCCTCACATATACTCTTTAATCACTTGCTGCTTTTTGTGTGTGAGAAGTAGATAGAGATAGAGATAGAGACTTGTCTTGCCGCAAGAGTTGCGCCATTTCGCACTGCCTTATATTTATTACAAAGGTAAATAATTAAAACACAACTTATTATAGTTTTGCTGCATAAAAAGCAAATAAGTTCACATAGGGATGCAGTGCGACATTAATGCTTACAGTTGGATATAGGAAATAAACGTGCATGGAGGATTATTTCCCAATGCAATTAAAGGCAAGAAGGATTCTTTCCAAATGCAAGCAACAGCGTGTATTAAGATTCATTTATGGGATTTATTCGAATAAGAATTCCATTTCGATTGGTTGTCGCGTGATTTCATATTCCATATGTCCAAGGTTCGAATCCCACATCAATTGTGTTTTTCTTTTTGCGCGGATTAGGTTAGATGTGGATATTATTACGCCATTAATGCTATAAGAGGTGATTATGGAAGGAAGCGCCAAAAAATCGTGCTAAACGATTCTTTCCAAATGAACTAAAGGCATATATAAGTCTATATGAAGTTTAGGTTTGGTGTTGGAAGAATACATTTTTTTTAGCATCACGTCTATTTCCATCCTCCCTCCATTTCCAATCTCCCTCCATTTAATTTCAATCTCCCTCCATTTCTATTGTTTCCCCAAGCCAAAGTCTCGATTTTTTGCTTTTGTATTCCCAAATCTTTGATGTTCAATTTTAAATATGTTTTATGATCAATGTAGTGTCGAAATAACAGTCTTTTATATGAGTTTACTAGTGGTTGGAATGTTTCTCTTCTATTTTTTCGAGAGTTAATCCTCCGTATTCAAATTCTTGCATGGATGCGACTGCATCGGGGGCGCGCGGCCGTTCATCGGCCGTTTGCGTGCTACTCTCTGCATCGCCGTAATTATTGCCGGAGAGACGTCGCATGACCCGCGCTGCTCGGCGCCTTGAATGGGCTGCGTATAGCGGGCGCGCGATTGGGGCATGGGCTATATACCAAATTTAGATGATTTGTAACCATCTTGATATGCTTTATTTAGTTATTGCATGTAAATTAATCTAAGATTCTTACCGTGTGAAGTTTTGGATTTGGTCAATACTTACTTTAATGGCATAGGAATGCTTCCATGTTTAATATTCTATAAGATTCTTACCATGTTTTCATACGGTAACATTGTTTTATAATGGGTGTGAAAGAATAGGTATCAAAATTTTCAATGAGTCGTCCGTTAATTATGTATATTTTCCATTCATATAATTTGATATGATTGGCATGGCACTGCACATATATAGCATACCGTATTTTTTTCTCGTCAGTTGTCTCTCCATAATATATATCCTAAGCCACTGCCTCTCTCTGTCAAGATATCTATTACTTCATCTCTCAATCTCTGCCGCCGCCACCCTCATACTGATCCTCACTGCAGCAAAAAACACTGCTCAATCAATGTTCCACCGCCCCCCGCCAGTGCCCATCGGAGAGATAGGTAAGAGAGATATTCAAGAAAAGGAGTACAATATATAAATAAAAGGTAAAGGTACATCTTGTAAAATGGGCATACCCAAGTGAATACATTACGTCTACACTAGGATATGTCACCTAAATTTATACGCATTCCAACATGGAACCAAAGGATGTGACAATATAAAGCACAATGTATATGATATAGCATGAAATAATAGTAGTGCTACACATCATATGTTACAAGCATTTATAAATCAATTCTTCTTTCTTTGCTCTTGTTTTCTTCGCTTGTTCTTCTTCCTTTGCCCTGAAAATGTAAGTTTTCTTCTATGTGACATTTTAATGAACACCTAGTGTTCACATAATGGGGCAGCAATTGTAGTAACGGCAGTATCAAATCAGCGTGACCTCAGCTACAAATCTGTGGTAGTAGCAAAACAATATAAGAGCAGCCAGCTGCATAATATCATATGAAGTAACAGCACAAATATGAGGTTGGACAGCAGCTATAACCGCTCCAGTTGGCCAAACTCTCCTCTATATATATTTTTTCACAATGGGATAAATACTCGCGCTGTTGCAACCCTGGGCTAGGTAGCAGAAGATGCACACCAGCAGCTATTAAAATTTTGGGATTCATCCAACCCGAGCAGCAGAACACGAGAGTTCTTTTAATGTGTTCCTCAACAACTGATGGAGAGCGATGCTCTTCTTAAAGAGCTTTATCAGGTCGGCACAAGCTGGTCCCAATCTCTAGCTGGGCTGGGCTGTACGCCGGGCTGAGGGGGCATGCGAGGCTGTACACCGGGCTGTGGGGGCATGCGAGGCTGTACACCGGGCTCAAATCAGAAGCGAAAAACCAACAGTTTCCCAAACGAGAGACCATGCCCATCAAACCAATAACAGAAACCACAACCCAACCATTCATGTAGGAGCATGCAGACCAATCCAAACCAGCAACAGTAAGACTTCCCCACAATGTTACAGTCTTACCATGATAAAGAATGTCGCCATTATCATACTAGTGAATTGCAGCCTATAATAGAAATGATGATGGAAGCGATTCTCCACTAGAGGGTGGCAGGATGGAGACTCAGAGGTTAAAGAACAAGCCATAGCCATGGACAGAAATTATGCAGAAACCGGGAAGTGAGAAGTAAGCTTCAGCTCCAAATAAACATCCCCGAGACATTAAGTGTAAACCCAAGCAAGTAGCAGCAGCCATATAGCCCACAAGGTCAGAACAAACCAACCAGCAGTAGCATTCAATTTTCAATGCAACAACCAACCAACCAGTATCATTCAAGTTTCAGCAGTAGCAAGTAATGAAAACACCCCATCGAAAAATAGGAATTCAATTCCATGGAGTGAGCAGCCCGCAAGCACCATAATATGAGAGAGAAGCCCAAGCAGCAGCAGGATTAACTCAGAATTCCAGTAATCAGATTTGAATCAACTTATAACAGTTTCAAATAAGCTCCAGGAAAAATCCAGATTGTTAAAGCAGTGAAAATCAGAGTTCAAAGTAGATAATCCAGATTTTTAATGAGCACAAAGAGCAATCCAGAAATGTTCAGAACAGATTCTGTATATGCAATAATGAAAGGTGTAGCAATTTCCAGCAGTAAGTGTAAACACGAAATTCCAGATTGCAGAACAGGGCAGATTCGTATATATTGCAGTATAGAGCAATAATCGATCAGATTTCAGATTGCAATACATAGCAACAATCGATTATCAAACAACGAGTTCAGCACAGAAGCAATCGATTTTCCAGATCAAAATCAGAAGTTGAAGCCCTGAATTCGAATCTGAACTAATCAGAAGCTTTGAAATCGAGTAATAATTTCGTCAATAGTTTCAGCAATTATTTCAACAATAATTACAAACCCAGAATAATTACAACAGGGAGCTCAAATCCAGTGTTTAATTTCAGCTTTGAAACCTGTTGCAGCAGTAACCAATAGTAGAAACCACACAAATCCAGCAGATTAATCGAGCAGATTGCAAATAATGCATAAGAGATACAGAGATAATCCGCACATATTCAGAAAAATTCAGCAACAACATGCTGATGACAAGTGTTCAGCAACAATTCAAAACGGTTGACAAGTGTTCAGCAACAATGCATTTAACCAACCAGAATTATTCAATTTTCAGCAGAAGCAAGTAATGAAAACACCCTATCGAAAAATAGGAATTCAATTCCATGTAGGGTGGACGCTGGTTGCAAGTTTGCAGTAGGTGGTAGAGCTGCATCAAAACGTAAGGAGGTGGGCAGCAGCAAACAGGTCCCTGTCGTCAATGTGGGAGGCTGCCTGTAGTTGCATCAAAAAATCTGGAAATGGATAAGGCAGCCCAGCAGCATTCCCTCCCAAGAGAAGAAGCAGCGGCACCATAGCCGGCAGAACCAGTACAAAAAACAGCAGCTTCCACAGACTACCATATTCATTCAAATTTTCTATGTGACATTAAAACCAACACCAATTGAAATAACCGCACAAATAAGAAGATGGACAGCAGCAATCATCACAGGAGATGGAGATGAGAAGTAGACTAGTAGTGGCAAAGTAAGAATGAAACTTCGAAAGGTAGGAGTTAAACGAGTCTTCAAACTCATTCCACAACAAACCAAGCAAGTTGTATAACGGCAACAGAAGAATTACTCAAACCCCAGCAAGGCAGTACAGAATACTAATCACCTCAACTCTGGATCGAAAAGCAACAAATTCCAAACAACCATAACAGCTCCAGCGGATAAAGCTCTCCTCTTTTTTCCCCTTTTTTTTTTGTTGTTCATAGGCACAAAATCCGAACAGTTGGCAGCCCTGGACTAAGTAGTAGAAGATGCACACCAGCAGCTATTAGAATCCCAGTGATTCGTCCAACACGAGCAGCCACATACTTCTTGTTAAATTCAGATCAGCAGAAACTAAGTATCACAGCTCAAAGGAGAGACCAAGCCTACCAAAAAAAAAAACCTGCAGCAGCAGTAACCAATAATAGAAGCCACAACCCAACCATTCATGAAGGGGCATTCAGACCAATCCAAACCAGCAACGGTAAAACTCCCCAACGATGTTAAAGTCTTACCATGATAAAGAATGTCGCCATTATCATACCAGTGAATTGCAGCCTGTAAAATAAATGGTGATGGAAGCGATTCTCTACTAGATGGTCCATAGCCATGGATACAGAATATGCAGAAACCGGGAAGTGCGAAGGAAGCTTCAGCTCAAAATAATTATCCACGAAACAATCAAGTGTAAACCCAAACAGATTATTCTGAATACACAGCACAAGTGTTCAATAACTATACACAGCACAAGTGTTCAGCAACAATTCACAGAGAGCAGATTTTGTCTAGTCATAGCAGCAGTAGAAATCAACTCACAGCAGCAGCAGAAATCGCAATATGAAATCAGACCAAATCAACTTTGAGCATCAAAAATCAGATTTGAAGGATAACTCAGAAAACGCAATTTGAATCAGATTTTTCCAGAAATCAGAGGTACAGATTTTGTCCAGTCGATGTTAAAGTGCAGACCAAAACTCAGAAATCTAGTAATGAGCAGCAGGGAACAGTGATTCAGATTGCAATTTTTTGAAGAAATTGGCCAGCAACAGGTTATCAAACTTGCACAGCAGCAGGTTATCAATACTCAGAATCTGAATCCACCAACAATCAGCAGCTATTATCAGAATAAGCACAGCAGCAGGCTTAAGATTCAGATTTGTTACTCCTATGAATTTCGAACAGTATAGGTCCACAGCAACCCAATTCGCAGAGCTTAGAGATAATCAAATCTCAGCAAATACAGAGTGATCAAGATCAGATTTTCCAAATACAGATAAAGCTCAGCAAATACAGAGTGTTCAAAGATCAGATTTTCCAAATACAGAGTGTTCAAAGCTCTTATTTTCCACAAATATTCACCAGCAATATGCAGCTTTGACAAGTGTTATAGCTCAAGAACGGATATAGAACAGATGAAGCTCAATACAGAGCAATCAATTTAAATCAAAACAGAGCAATATGCACGATTAAAGCTCAGATTTTCCAGCAATCAATTTAGCTCAGAGCAGAAATCAAACGAGTTTAAACACAGCAATCGGTATTTCAAAGAAATGGCAGAGGTCTGAATCAATAATCAAATACAGCAGCAGAGATGCAAATCAGATGTCCAGAAAATGTCGGAAATAAATACGCAGTGAACATCAGATGCAAACTCCCTGAAAACATGTTTGAGGATTCTTCCAAAGGAGGGGTAGAACGACGTGTTTCAGTCGCTCGAGATGGTCGCCTCCCAGAGAAAAAATCAGATTTGAATCTCCCAGTGGATGAAAAAACCCAGACACACCGAAGTTGAATCGCGAAATGAATCAGTCCAGTCGTCGCACGATTTGAATCAGTCTAGACGTCGCATGGTGTCCTGAATCGCGCTTTGAAGCACAGCTCGAAATCGCCTGCAGCAGAGGAAATCGCGATTTGAATCGCGCTCTGAATCGCCTTCACAGAAGTCTGAGCAATCGCGATTTGAATCGCCTGACTTGAATCGCCTGAGTTCAGAAAATGGTTGTAAGGAGCTCGATTAAAGGATGATGAGTGGTATTCAGGCGAGCTCCACCGCCGGCGGCGCACCCAGTGGGTGGCGGCGAAATCTAGGGTTTCCCAAAGCCAAGCTCAAATCACCGATATGATATGTTATTGGAAGCGCAAATGCTTGGAGAGGAAGATTATGTGTTGATAATAAGCAAAATCAGAGGATTAGGCAACGCTGAAGTGTTGTTTTTGGCTATGTCTTGCGCTGGAGTCACCAAACAATTCGAGAGAGAATTGTTTAGCGAGAGAAAAATCTCAACCAGCGCGCTACATCTTTTTGCCCTATGGTAAGAGAGATATTCATTGTAGAGACGATGCCCGCATATCTCGGCCCCTTGGCATGAGTTTTTTAGAATCGTTTTAGTCGTGGCCGAGTTCCGCACTCTCGGCGGCACCGATAGAGGCTTCGCGCATGTTGCGCTGAGCTCTTGTGGCGTCCTTCTTTACAAGGAGAAACCGGTAAAAGCTAATCTTTCTGCATCTTATTTTCATATCTAGTTACTGTGGTGATGTATCAATGCCTTCTTCGTTACATACGAAACACACTGCACAACACACCGTCATGAATGCTTCCTTGTCGAGTATATATTTGTTGATGTTCTGCTGATTTTGGCGTTTAATATCAGTAAACTCTCGTTCTTTGACTAGCGCTATTCGTGCTGCCGGCGTGCTGAATCATGGTCAGAAGTTTGATTTTCTTATTTGTGGAGTAAACGGGCCGTGGATAATCTTGATTCGAAAGGTGACGATCGTGCGCCCATACGAGAACTATGAATCCGGCGAGATGCAGCTCTGGGAAGTCAGCGGTTCCCGTATCTCTTTCAATCTCTCTCTGTATACTCTTCTATGCACTCTCTCTCTATATATATTCTCCAGTTTTGAGGGTCACCGGTTCCCCTATGTTTCTCTCCATATCTCTCTCTATATACTCGTGTATATTGAGATGTTAAGATTACCGATTAGTTTTCGAGTGGTTGTGTAATCATTATAACTTGAAATCCTTATTAAATGGTACAGGGGAAGAGTTTTTTAAACTCTTGAAATTTGTGAGTTAATTTCTTAATATACAATTTTAGTTGTCAAACTTTTTCATTGTCTATATTTTTTTGAATAATGATGTTTTTGATGATATATTTACTTTTTTGGAGTTGCATTTTGTGGCTAGATGCACATATCTTATATACAAATTTACATACGTTTCGTCGAATGAGCACTAGCATTGAAATTCTTTTATTTTCTCAATTGTTGAAATATGTATTTTTTGAATGATTCTTTTTGATGATATATTTTGTTGTTGGAGTTTCTGTGTGGCTAGATGTAATCATGTACAGATTTATGTAACCGGAATGAGTACGAGGCTTATTTTGTAATGGTTAAAAGAGCATACTCAATGTGTGCGCTACGTGCTATTTTCTTTTATTCCTCGATTATTAGAAAAACCTATTTTTTTTAATTTAATCTTATGTAGTGTTATTTTTGTGAGAGGTATGATTCGTTGAGTGGTACGAATTTTGGTGATCCAGAAATTTATTTATAGCACACAAGTGTATGAAATACGAGTCATAGAAATGTAATGTCGTTATTGGTGTGAGCCTTGAGGGGTGTTTCCCATTTTTATATTTGAATAATTTGTTCTATTTTTTTGTTCGTAATTTCAGGTACAAGTATATATATGCTCAAAGCTCCATCACTGAGAGTGGCTTGGTAAAACTCACCCAAGCCACGTTGCATTATGGTCGTGGGGCAGATGATGAGCGGGATGTCTGTAGGGTCGCGCGCACTACTTAATGGCTCGATGGGGTGGTGATTATTACAATGAATGTCGTAGAGTTGTTTTAAGTGGATGCCTTGACGCAACCAACGACCCTAAATGTTTATTAGGTCGAAGTATGGAAAAAAAAAATAGATTCTTACGATTGTCTCCCTCGGATTTTGCGTATTACTAATAATTATTTCAAGCCATCAAATACTCAAGATTGTTTGTGTTTACGATTGTTTTTTAAGGAAGGAATCTGAAATAATGAAATAATATTCAAAGATAAGAAATTTGCTAAAATCCAAAACTACCGGTTTATTATGACATGTATATAATAAATTGTTATAATTCCTTAGTTGATAATGAAAAATATTAAGTGCTGGTCATTGAAATATTAAATCACGTATGCAGTATACAATATGGCATGGGTTTTGAATTGGTGATCATGAATTTGTCATATCAATATGAATATGGATGGAATAAGTTGGAAAAACGTGAACTTTTCATTAAATACCCTTACATAAATAAATAATGTGAAAATAATAAGTGATGAATTTGCCATATGAATATAGAGAATTTCTCGGATACAGAATTGTGAAAGTAAGGCCCGTGCCGCAGCCAAGACGGAACTATGCATGTCACACCCATACGTAGTCATGAGTGTATTGGAAAAAAGGCAAAAAAAGTTAATTGAAATTATGCACCCGTAAGGCGTTGATATCCCGATCTCCCAATGCGTAGGTGACGCCTCTAGCCAATGAGCTGGCTAGCTTACTTTGAAATTATAAACATAAAAATAGGTACTTGTTCCTAAATTTGGCAAGTCAAACATGCCTTTTTTAAAACGAGGCCTACGGGAAAACGAAATTGAAGTCGGGAGGAGCACATCCCCGCAAAAATTTTCGAAAAAGGACCCCTTTAAGGCCCCGAAAATCGCGTTCAAAAACGCGTCGGCGGCGTCGTTTTGCGTAAAAACTGAAATTAAATTAGGAAGGAGGGGTCTTTTCGAAAATTGGGAAAGCCAAACCGCCTTCGGCGTTTCGGGCTGCATAGATCTTCTCGAGATACCCGATTTAAAAAAAATCGCCTCGATCGGGCGTCCGGATCAAAAGTTACGTCCGTTTGAAGTTTTGGCCTCCTTCCGTGCGGGCCGTTCCGGCGATTTTTGGAAAATCTGCTCTTCGGCCTTTGAGAAAAATTGGGGCTTTTAGTACCGGCCGAAGGCCGGGCGAGTCTGGGTTCGGACGAAAAAAACGGCGCTCGAAAACGTCTAGTTTTGAGAGAGTTATGATTTTTCGAACGAAGTGTGGCAGAGTTGGGATGAGGCAGCGCGGAGCCGAATCAGGCCTCCGGAATTTGAGGTCGGCTGTCCGTTTCTACGGAGGATTTCCTTGTAATGCGTGTGAGCGAGCGATCGTGTCTCGTACCGTTGCAAAGCCCGCAGTGTCTATTTTCCAACCACCGTGCCCGATCGAAAAATCGTGAAGTTTGGAGAGAGCTTTGGTTGGCTCGGAAGCTTGTCCTTTTTATTTATTTGTACAAGCTCTCCAACTGTTCCGGCAAGCTGCCAAACTTGAGTTTCGATCCTCTTCATAGAGGCCTCCACTGTCTCAAACCGTTGATGACTGGCTTGAATAAATTTGTTCAAATTATCCTCCACTGAGGATTTCGGTGGGCCTTGGTGTTGTTGAGCCTGGTGCTGTTGTGGCTGCGCAAACTGCTGCTGCGGTTGATTGAACTGCCGGTAGCCTTGTTGAGGTGGCCTCTGTTGCCCTTGTTGAGGCTGCTGTCTCCAGGAGAAGTTGGGATGATTTTTCCAACCCGGATTGTATGAGTTCGAATATGGATCGAACTGAGGTCTAGGTTGAAATCCCTGGAGCGCATTCACTTGCTCCTCATATTCAACCGGTGGCTCATATGCACTGGGACAGATGTTAGTCCCATGTCCAAATTCTCCGCAAATACCACATGTCTCGTTCCCCTGAGATCGGTGTGGCTGCTCATCGGCTGTTCTGATGGCTTGGACCTGCCTGGTCAGGTCTGCTAGTTGCCTGACCAAGTCATTGCTTGAGGTGGCTTCATTCACCTTCTTTTTCTGGACACGAGAACTCCTCTGCTGCGAGTTTTCTGCCATGGTTTCGAAAATTTCGGTAAGCTCTTCTGCCGTCTTACCACCTATATCACCGCCAGCTGCATTATCAACCATGTACTGGAAATTATGGTGCAGACTCTCGTAGAAAAATTGATTCAGCAGCTCCTGTGGAAGATTGTGATGTGGACACTGCATTTGTAAGTTCTTGAAACGCTCCCACGCCTCATGGAACAATTCTCCATCCATTTGAGTGAAATTCACCAGTTGTGATCTCACTTCTTGCGTCTTCTGGTTCGGGTACCATTTAGACATGAACTTATCTGCCACTTGGTTCCAGTTCTGCAAAGATTTGGGGGGCAGAGACATGAACCAAGTCTTAGCTCGATCCTTCAAGTTATACGGGAAACACCGCATCTTTAATTGGTCCTCGTTCAGCCCTCCAAGGGGGAAAGTCTGAACAATGGCATAGAACTCCCGGATGAAGTTCAAAGCATCTTCGGCTGGCATCCCGTAGAATGATGGAAGCTGATTGTAATGGAGGCTCTTGAGCTCATAGTTTCGAGCCGCCTCTCCTAGCACAATGGGTGATGCTGAGGCCCCAATGACCGGCCTCGCCAATTCCCTCATCTGTCGAGCCGCTATCCTTGTGTTTGAGCTAGTTTCACCAGAATCTGTGTTGGACTCGTTCGAGTGAAAGGGTGGGTACTCCAACTTCAAAAAAAAATCTCCTTTCTCCTCGGCCAGGTTTCCTGCTTGCACAACCTTCTTGCGATGCACGTTATCGAGCACAGGTGCTAGGCTCCGATTAAGACTCCGGCGCCCGTGCATACACAACCTGACACCACAACAAAGCAATCAAACGCAACTTGCGGGAAACACTTGAAATAAAACATAAAAACAAAAGTAAAATCACTAAGTACAACAAACTTACTCAAACAACACAACACAAATGACAACACACAAAACGAGAAAAGAAAAAAGCACACGAACAACACAATTCCACAATTTCAACAAAACACTTATCACAACACAACAAACAAATAGCACAAAAATCAATTCGCCTATAGCTTTTCCCGGCAACGGCGCCAAATTTGTTAAGCCTAAAAAGAGTGTATTTCTAGGGATCTCGCAAATTATAACGAGGACGATTGCACGTGGCAATTTAACCCTCGGTCGGATCTCGATGGAAAGCTATGCAGGGCTTATCAATTAATGATTACTACTTGAAACAGTTTTACAATTACTAAACACGCGAACCAATATTTCGAGAGGGTTGTTTTATGCTAATAAACACAATAAAATGGATTAAAAACAATCAAATGATAAAGGCCTAAGGTTTAGATATTCATCCACCACTTAAGTCCAAATCCTAGCATGCATTTGTTATTCAACTAGAAGTTCCAATTGTTGTTTAACATCTAACTTACGTACTTGATAGTTAAACGGTAATCCAGACTCACGTATAACGAATCACACAATAGGTCTTTCACAAGTTCAATAACAAATCCCGATTCTTTCGTTTCCGATTAGAAAAGGTTGATTAGTCTTAGATCTACACAAGAATCATCTTTTACAATTAATCCAAGTGTCAAGAAGCATTCAATGATGATCAAGCATTCAACACTTAAGTTTAAGCACAAGAACTAATCACAAGCATGCTTTGGATTATGGAATCAAAATGGTTTAGAACATCTAAACCTTAGAATGAGATCTAGCTACTCATAATGATAAATAACAACATAACAATGAAGTTCATAACAAGAACAAGGAAGGAATATGCAAAAAATAAGAGTAAATATCAAAAGCTTACTAAAATGAAACAAGAGTTGATGTATCATACAAGAACAATCTTCAATCCAAGATTGTTGTTCTTCCCAAGCTTAGAGAGAGTAAAAACTAGCTAACACAAGTCTAGAATGATAGGTGATTAGTCCAACAACGTGTGTGGAGAGATCTTGTATAAATTGCAAGACATTAGAGTCAAAAATCACGCCTAGCACGCGCAGAAAAGGAGGACTTTTGCCAGCCCAGCGATCGTTGGCCATGCCCAGCGCTCGCTGGGCTAGCCTCTCTGAAGTAACAGTCCCTGCCGAGCCAGCGAGCGCTGGGATGACCCAGCGATCGCTGGGCGCCCGTGTCTGGCGCTGGCACTGTGTCTGGCCCGTGTCTGGCACCCCCAGCGACCGCTGGTCATCCCCAGCGAGCGCTGGGTGCCAGACACCTTTGTTCCTTAGCTCTTTCTCGGCTCGTCCCTTGACTCATCTCGCCTCTTCTTCGCCCGGCTCACATCCAACGACCTCCTTATCACCATTTATAGCTCAAAATCATCCACTTCACTCCAACCTGCATCGATCATAACAAAACACAAACCGACATAAAAACGAACAAAACAATCTAGAATCTAACACAAGACACATCAAACTAACAACCAAAAACGCAATAAGAAAAGAACAAAAACATACTAAACACAAATACCGAGGTATACCATCGTATACTGTACCATAATATATATTGGAAAAATTAGTATATATCGTTGTTTTCATATATATCAATATATATATATATATAATTATATGTACATATATATTCAATTCTTATTATAACAAAATAGTTTATTTAGAAATTATGGATTATAGTTAATAAATATTAGTGACAAATTACAAAATATGTGAGTTTATTGTTAGTTGAAAATATTGAACAAGACATATTTTTTGTTATATAACTAAATAGTTATGATATAATTTTACTAAATTATTTTCTAAAACTAGCATATAGATCTAAATAATTATATAATTAATTATAATAAAATAAAGATAATTATAATTCAAAAGTATTCTTTAAAATATATCATGTTTTATATGATCGTATCTCTACGTCTACTTGTTTTTAAATATAATATAAGTTGTAATATAAATTAATTAACATATACTACCTCCGTCCCAACTCAAATGCCCCACTTTATTATTATAATATAATTAGATAATATTTCAATAATTAATTATCTGATATTAGTGGTTAATTTCAAAATTTATGTTATTATAAAAATAATATTTAGTAGTTTTTTTTATATTTTGGATGTTATCTAAGGTATTGTTTATTATGTTTTATATATGCATATATTTTAAATAAAAAAAAATTTGGTATACCGTGAAAGAAAGGTATATCGAAGTAAGGTAATGTATACCTAAAATAAGGCTATGTATAGGTATGTAAAAATGTCATACCGAAAGTAAGGTATACCGAACTAAGGTATACCAAAATGTATGGTAAGGCAACGATATGAGATTTTACATACCGAAGGTAAAGGTAAGGTATAAGGTATGACGATTTTAGTAAGGTATACCGTACCGTGACACCACACCCCTAAGTGACACGCATCTAGTGCAGCACACAACTAGGTCGAAAGCGGCACACGTCGAAACCGAGAACACTGTTGCATGCTGAGCTCGATAGTTAGTTAAAGAGTAGGAGTTAGGAATTACTCAAGTTAGTTAGGATATACACGCACATATAAGACCTTGTTTGGTAAACAATATATGATAGGATTAGATTAAATCATCTTATCAAATCATGTGTTTGGTAGCAAATGTAATTAATGTGTCGGCCCATTATTAAACACTAGGCCCGTGCTAAAATCACTATTTTTCCCTATATTTTAATCATAAGGAAGTTGTGAGATTAAAATAATCCTTATACACCATACAAATTTAATATTATCATGCTATATCATATCTTGGCTACCAAACATGTCCACGAATGCTTCTTCAACACAACTCTATACATTCATAAGTTTTAATTTTTTCTCCAGTTTTTTCTCTTATTTCTTTGTGCATCTCTATTATTACCAATTTCTACGTTATTTATTGCGTCAAACATTCCAAATCTCTTTCTTTAATTATTGAGTTCCACGCCAATTAATACCTCTTAGCAATCAATGGATAACAAATTATGGAATTATAATATATGTACATATAAAGATAAATATATACGTATGTTGGAAAAATATTATGGGAAGAGGAAAATAAAATAAATAATATTCTAGAATAATAAGGATGAAGATTACAGTAGTGAAACTTGCTACTCTAGAAAGCTATTCTATTCCAAAAGAATAAAATATTGGTGGAAGCCGAGTCGAGGAGAGAGCCCTCTTTCCCCAAGACAATATTACGCCCTAGTAGTGCTCCCGGTAAGGCGTATTGTCTCCAAAGATAAAACGGCTTTCGTCTCGGTGGTGGCAGCACCGCGAACCAACGAGCTCCGGCGAACTGGAAAAGATTGAGGACAAAACTTCTTCTAAATGCTTGAAGAAGAAGAATGCAACAAGATGCTTATTGTGAATGTTGTGGGTGACTCTCTTGTATATGTGAAATGCATGAACACCACCTAAATATAGGTCAAATCCACTCAAGAGGAGTTATATGAATTAATTGAGATAAATGTCCATTCATGTCAATTGATTCTCATTCAAGCCACTAGACGTTACAGGAGTTACACAAATTAGTGGTAATTAATTATAATTAATCCACATAATTTGGACATACATTTGTCCACATTCATCAAAAGCTTGTTGATAAGGAGTTTGACATCACAACTTGATAAGGAGCTAGATGTCACAGATCGATCACAAGATCGATCTCACATGTTGATTACAAAATCAACTCAAGGAGATTGATATCACAGCTTGATATCACAAGTTGAACATGTCTCGGGACAGATCGTTCGGGACAGATCGTTGGGCAGATCGTTGTGCAGGTTGCTGCCCAGCAGCACAGCAGGTGGCACAGCTAGCTGCTGCCCAGCGGCATAGCAGGTGGCACAGACCACCTGCTTAGTGGCACAGCTAGCTGCTGGCCCAGTCCACTTGCTGGCACAGTTAGTGGCACAGGCCGTCTGGGACAGCTAGCTGTCCAGTGGCACAGACCATCTGCTGGCCCAAACCACCTGCTGGCCCAGACCACCTGCTGGCACAGGTAGTGGCACAGGCCGTCTGCTGGCCCAGACCACCTGTTGGCACAGGCCATCTGCTGGCCCTGATGGCATAAACCACTTGCTGGCGCAGGTAGTGGCACAGATGGTCCGGGACAGCCCGCTAGCAAAAAATTAGTCCCAGGACAGCGGGCTGGCGCGTGCCAGATGGTCCCAACTTGTCAAACCATAGGTTTCTTAACCTCCTTATATACATGATGAATATTGGTTTCATAACCAATATGGGACAAGTATTTCTCTTCATACTTAGTCTCAAACACTTGACTCCATACTTTAAGTGACTCACTTTAAACCTTTATTTCTCACTCACTGGGAATCGGTTTAGAGAAAATACATATACCACGATCATCTACTCGGAACGTAGAACGATCCTAGGTCATTTAATTTTTTTAAAATTAAATGACATGTCACTTAAATCATGGTCAAACTTCATTGACCACTATAAATATATATAAAATATATATTTATTAAACACGATTCCTACAACATATACATATATATAGATACTATAATCCTAACAGCAGTTTAAGGCAAGTCCCAAGCAAGAATGATTCTTTCCAAATCCAAATGAAAGCAAACTTTCCATTACAATGCAACGGGAAGAGGGAAACTCGTCTAATATATACGTATACAATGCAGGGATGATTCTTTCCAAATCCAAATAAAAGCAAACCTTCCAAGCGGTTATTTGTCTTAATGAACGCGATTTGCATAATTCACTAAAGCTGACCACATATTCATTCACTCTAATTAAATCATTTTGTTATGGTAACATATTTTATTCCTCGTGTACGTGTATTGGAGAAATGATCTTGAAGATGTAGAAGATGCATCTCAGTAGCGAGTTGCATGGAGCTAGAGTAATAAAGAAAGGCATTGTAGGCGTCCCCAACATCAACCGATCGAGACTCGGCGAATGACGCCCGCGCACGGCACTCTCGTCGGCCCCGAATCACTTGGCCGAGACATGTCGCAGAGTGCTCGCCACTATCAGCGTCCCCCGGCATCACCTTCCCTAGACCCGGCACATGGCGCAACGCTCGCCGCACCCCTTATATCTTGGAGTATAATCTGTGCATGGCCATGTCAGCCCCGAATAATGTTGACCCCACATCTGGAAATCAATAACTATCAAACAATAGAACGAAGGAGATGAAGTTTTTTTTTTTACAATAGTCCGTTGCTGCATGGAACTCCTTCAAATCTGCATATATATTAGTTTCACAAATACTTAACGTAAAACCAAACAAATATAACCTAAACAATACGCATTTGTTTTATAAATAAATTTTTTAGTATACCATGAAAATGAGATATACAGAAGTAATATGTGATGTGTTAGTGTGTCTTATCGAAAGTAAAATATACCAAAAAATATAGTATAATAACGATATAAAAAATGTCACTCGAACGATAAAGATAATGTATAATGTATGGAATTTTATTAAGTATACCGTACCTTACACTCTTACATAAAACTAATTTTTTTTATTGTACAAATATCTTTACATGTCGGTAACATGTGGTTGGAAAATATTTAATATAAAATTTAGATTAATTTTGTGAAATCAAGATATAATAAATGACTTGTACTCTTGCGTACACGAAAAATGTTCATAGAGGTTATTACCACGAGTTTTAATTTAATAATTCTGGCCAACATAGATAATATAAGAGAATTACAAGTTGAACAATTTGTTGAGAGATTAAAAATGTAAGCAATAAATACATGCAAATAGGACCGAAACATTGCCTTTTTATTATTACATCTCTGGAAGTAATTAACTTGATAAATTTGTGTTTTACTGAAGCAACATTAATTTAACTCGTAATTTCTTGATATTCCATGAAAATGAGTGGAACAAAACAATCAATCAAGGTTTTCTTTCTACTTACGATATTTTAACAGAATTAACGGGTTAAAATAGCATAGCAAAATGAGGCACGTGATGTATATCTTCACCGAAATCTAGTATTTTAAAAATGCTAAATTCAAAATTGACATAATAATTCAGCAATGTCAACAACTAATTCGCGACAGCAGAACAAGATAATGGTACACATACAACCAGATAGTTATATACCTCTGTTTCCTATAAATATGAAAACTATCTAGCAACATCAAGCGTTGATCGAATACACCCGTGCTTTCATGTACTCGGCTCATTGCTCAAACCACCAAATGAGGAAGCTAGGTATTGAGCAAGGCTTTGCTGAGAGATTGATGTCTCTGGAAGAACACTAGAAACTTTAGCTTTTTTATTAGTGAAGGATTCCGGAAGCCACGACTTATTGGCAGCATCATCTTTGGTGTGAGTATCCTTCCAAACAACAGGAGTCAACATTTTCCAAGGATCTTCGACCATTTCCTTTCTGTAGTACATATCTGGCCGAGCCTCTGCTGAAACAGCTCCGAGTGATCTTCCTCTCCTACCACCCATTCTTGAACCTGGACCCATGCTATTACTAAACGAACGACCCCTGCCTCTACCAGAATCAGGATACCTGCTGCCCCCATAGCTCGATTCATAATGGGAACTACTGTGGTACCTCTGACCTCTGCCTCTGCCGTAATAAGGATAACCCTCCTGTCCAATGCTAGGGTTGTTGAAATTACTACCACTTGGCATATTTGGTGGCGGGGCGCTACCTGGTCCCCCCCCAGGGTATTGGAGAGTTGAAACCTGGAGTTTGAAATGATGAGTCTGGAGCCATATTTTGATATGCAGGTCCTGTTAAAAACTGATAGTGTTAAGTTGATTGAGGGAGAAGAAAAACGTAAATGACCATAAAGATAACAAAAGGAAAAATGAGAATGTTCCTCAGAAAAGGCATAGCAAATACACTGAACTAATAAATATTTCTCATGATCTTGGAATAACAAGACTGACACTATAAATAAAACACCATTTTCCAACTATTTAGTCATGTTTCCTCAAATGGAATGTTAGAAACCCTAATACACTTGAGAAAATACCGTTTTACAACTCATGAAGTACATAAAATGCCATTTTGGCCCGCATACAATCATTACACTTCACTGACACAAGTTAAATAGAAGAACTAAAGAATAAAATACTGAATTACAGTAACTAACTCTGTCAAATCAAATACTAATTTTATAATTAACTTTAATTAACCATCAGACGCACCTTACAAAAACATGAAAATGCAATTAATAAATAAGAAGGATATAACATGATTAACTCCAGTTGTATGTATCCATTATGTAATCTTGAATTTGTTTGATGGGATTATTTGGTGAAAGGCAGAACTTGGAGGATTACCTTGTGGTCTGCCTGAAGGGGTAGCAAATCCCATAGGTCTCCCAAGGGGACTCTGATTGAAATGGGATTCGGGCACTTGTAAAATCCTTTGAACGGAAGGGTTGACACTTGGAGTTTGATATCTTGGCCCTGGAGTCATACTTTGATAAGCAGGTCCTGTTGAAAAAAGTGAACCAACAATCAATGAAATACGAAGCATCTACGAACACATTAACACGTGCTTTCAAACAAGAGAATGTTCTCTTGGCTAAAATGTAATGTTTTTTCATAATGGCTGTATGCAGCATACAGCATAAACTAGTTTCCCAATTTTGCAAGTTTATATATAAACCAACTACAATTTAGATTCCTCCATATTAGTCAATTTATCAACCCTATTAATGGCAGAGGAGCAGTATCAGCAATATTAAGCATATGTGTCCATTTAAAGATACATGATTGGTAGCTATACCACCAAAAAACAGATAAAGGCAATGTATATTAGTGAAAATTACTCGGAAGCATGTTGGAGTGTCCATGTGTGACCTCGGGAATGATGTTATCTCTCCTACTTCCAGAGAATGCTGCCATAGGGTCAGTGTAAAAATCAAATCTTGGAGCAAAATTTTGAGTTGGAGTGGAAGCTGTTTCGCCTTCAACAAAAGGGTTTGAGAGGCCACCAGATGTCAACCAGGATCTATCAATGTTGGCATCAAATGCTGTGTCAGATGCTTGGTCTCTAATCAACTTTAGCCTTTCCCTCCTCTTTTGAGACTCTTCCATTATGGCTTAATGCTTTGAAACAATTCAGAAGCAAACAGCTGCAGAGACAGACATTTTGTTTAAATAATGGTAAGTTACTAAATCAAGTGATTTATAAATGTAAAGTTACAAGCAAAGCAATTGATAGTACAATATCAAGGCGATAATCATCAATATAAACCCTAGAAAGTAATATCTACTATGTTCAATTTGCAAGTTTGGCCCGCGTGGCAGCTGCGTGTACACCGAGTGTAGAATACAAGTGGCAAAAGCGTGGGAAACAGGTGTGAATCGTGTGGCAAAAGCGTGTGAAAAACGGGAAACGCGTGGCCGCCGTGGCGAACACGAAATGCGTGGGGAACATGGGGCCTATATATTTCATGAAGTATACATATTTAAATGGATGCAGTGATGCGGAGAACTATACAAATACACGCTGACTAAATAATTAGGAAGTCACAATTTCGACAACTAATTAATTAAATTCATGAATATGAGAATATCCATGACTTTTGCAATTTAAATTGAGAAAATAACTATACAATAATGAACCATACATATATCATTAGAATAGCTGTAAGTCTGGAACAATAAATAAATCGATACAGTAAAGAATCTAAATAAATTGATACAGTTAAGAATCTGGATTCCATGTCGAAACTATTTGGAGGAGAGAGCTGAAAAAAATTCAATTTAGAAAGATAAAACCAATGTCTAAAAATAGCCACCCACATAGTAGGTCAAGACCAACAGAGAGGTTGCAGAACTAGGAACAATAACAAGTGACAGAAAAAATGATTTACATGTGCATTGCACCTGAGGAAATGATAGCAATGATAGGAACTCGTCAAATTATGTATACAGTTTAGCGAATCAAAACCAAAATAAGTATACACTATAATGTTATTTGTAAAAGATGCTCCTACTTCACCAGAAAAAGGGAAAATACAGAAAGTACCGGCTAAAATGGAAGATACATGCGTGTGTTTAATATCTACAAAATTAGTCCAAATTCAACAATCAGATATTTGATTAGATTTAATTCAGGATATATCCATGATTGATGTCAAAGCATACAAAATATGTGCTACGTCCATCATAAACCTCAATCAAACAGCATGCATAACGAATTTAAAAAAAAATCTGAGTGGAAAATACATACTTGCTCTTCTTTAGAGCTTCTGCAATAGCTGTCCATCATAAACCTCAATCAAACAGCATGCATAACGAATTTAAAAAAAAAATCTGAGTGAAAAATGCATACTTGCTCTTCTTTAGAGCTTCTGCAATAGCTTTAGCATCCGAAAAAATGAGAAATGAAATGATTGAAACACACATACAAAGGGTTCAAATCATAAAACACACAATTAGATCTACTAAAAATGCCATAGACCCATAGATCTACCAAGAACAAAAAAAACTGTAGATATCTTGTCTCTGAAGAGGTAACATAGATCTGAAATATGAATATCATTAGTGTTGAAATATGAATATCATTAGTGTCTCATGCAATCCTTTTTATTTTCTCTAATAACATATATTGATTTACCTTGTAACTTTAAACTTTAAATTTTCGTAAGCTTTAATTAACCGCACAAACAAATAAACAAAGCATCTTAAGAAGAAGAATATAAACTGAAACGCAAAATAAAAAATAATTTAATGTTTGAAAGTGCAAAATGGGAAAGGAAGCAAGTTTGAAAATAAAATCTGAATTTGAATAAAGTGCAAAATAAAATAACGTTTGAAAGTGCAAAAATATATTGTGTATCTGAAAATACAATTCAATTTGAACTTTTTACAGAGAGAGAACTGATTGAGATTGAGAGAAGGGAGAGAGAGGAGTGTTGTTTGTGTAAACTGAGGGAGAAGAGAGGGAATTGTGATTTAGAAAGATAGATTGCAGAGAAAGATTAAGAGCAAGAATTGGAGAATAAAAGAGAAGGAAAATTACCTGGAATCGCCGAAGCGGCCGAGCGCCGACTGGACCTCTCTGTCGAGAGAGATGTGAGGGATCGAGAATTGAGGGAGAGAGGGTTGGACGGCTGGTGAGAAAAAATTAGGGGTTCAATCCTATAGGTCGGGTATGGACCGGGTCAAGTCAAAGTGGACAGGATATTGCTATGTCGGCCGAAGAATTATTTATTTGGTGGGCAAAGATATTAAACTAAGATGGGCTAGATTAAGTTAAAAGTAGTCATGAGTATTTATAATTTAGATTGGGCAATAATAATTATTTTGATTGGACCATGTATAAATATAGATTAATAGTATTAGGTCCAATCTTAATATCTATATATCTATGTATAAAACAGGAAGCATCAAATGCAATCAATTTGAATATTATATAACTATTAAATTAAAAAAATTGACATTATTAGGATTTGATCTCAGTACCTAGGGACGTCAATTTGGCCAGAAAGTGCGGGTTGGCCCGAACATCAAACCGAAACCAAAGAGGGTTAGAGTTGAAAATTTATGACCCGAAATATTTTTTAGCCCGAATGGGTTAGATCGAAAACAACCCGAACCCGATAGGATTAGCCCGAAAATCGAGTGGGCTGACCCGATTAACCGAATGAATAAATAAAATAATAATTATTTACATAATATAATTGATTTTACATATAAAAATGTATTTATCATACCTATCAATTAATCAATTACTTAAAAAAATAATTATGACATAATTTTGTTTCAATATCATTACCTTTTTTCTTGAAATTTATTCATGGAGTATTTAAATTTAATATTTAACTATGTTTAAAATTTTATTTTATTTATTATATTTTTCATATATATGTATTTTTTTAAATATAGAATCATAAAAAATATACATATATGTTAAACATTTTCATAAATATTCTAGCCCGATTGGCCCGATGGGCTAACCCGAAAACCGAAAGTTTAGGGTTAGGGTTGTAAATTTTCAACCCAAAAAGATTTCAACCCGATTGAGCCCGAACCGAATAGACCGACAACCCGAGTGGGCTAGCCCGAAACCAAGTGGGCTGACCCGATTGACATCCCTATTAATACCTTTCATTACAAAGGCTATATTGTGAGTCAATAGAGCAGCAAGATAAAGTTGAAAATTAAACAATTCATAACATATATGTACAAACTGAATCCGGTTTAGGTTTTAAAATTTATTTTAGAGTTTAGGGCTTACGGTTTATTTTATTGTTTACTTTAGGATTTAGCTTACGTATTATGAATATATTAATTTTTAAATTTTATAAACTTTATGGTTTATTTTCCCTCTCCTATAACACTTTTCTCCTAAAATTATTTTATTTTGTTCGTAAAAATATTTGCAATATTATGCATATTAAATTAAAGATCTTGACAATACCTTTAGTTTAATATATATTATATAAAATATAAAATTAATATAAAAAATTATAATACATTAATAAATTGAAAATAATTATATATATATACATATTCTTATACATATAATTTCTATATATATATATAATGTTCCTAATTATGAAGGTGAATACTCTTTATAATATGTTTTAATATGATGCAGAAAGGGCGAATTAGATTTAGTGTCCCAATCTATTTTTACTATAAAATTTCAATGGTATCTAATATGTTTTCTTAATTTTATTTTCTTATATATAAGTTTAATCTTTTATTTAGTATTAAAAACTTGTCTATTTGATCATGGTTTATAATTGTTTTTTATATTTAATACTAATAATTATAATCAATTTGTATAATTTATAAATTCAACACTAATATATACTGATTTAGACACATTTCTTTATTTAGCAAATTTTAAAGCACAAACCATGTTCTTCAAAAGCTATTACAACTAAATATTGGAATGAGTGTCAAAAGTAAATGAATTTAAATAAGTGAGACAGAAGGAGTATAGTTTTTCAAAAAATATTAATTATAATGTATTATTATAAATATTAATTAAATGTTAAATTTAATAGTAAAACATAGAGTGGAATACAAATGGTCATTCCATTTAGGAACTCTATTAATTTACACGGTACAAGTTATATATAAATATTAAATATATTGAATTAAATAATTTCAACTTTATTAATTTACTAGCTTTATTTGTAGATAATTTTAACGTTATTGGCCAAAATTATATTAATATTAAATATATTAAATTATATATTTTTTAAAATTTAAACAAATAGCTACTTTTATTTTCTCTCTCCTATAACCTTTGCCTCCTAAAATTAAAATACATATATTATTAAAATTAATTAATATATGATTATTAATATAGTTGTGATATATGAAAAATATATAACAATGTGGTACTATATGTTGTGATAACTAATTTGATCAAAATTATATTTAAGATTAATATAATTTAATATATTAAAACAAAATTTTTAAACAATAACTAATACACGAATTTGTACTAAAATTGAAAATCAATTTTTAAGGATAACTTTATAGTTGACTTCAAATTATTAATTCGTTGTTACATAAAATTATGTCAAATATTTATTATTACATAACAAAATTAAAATTTCACAACAAAATCTAACTACAAATAATAATGATTTCAAATATATGTATTATGAATTTTTATCAATATACACATATGTTTAAATAGTTATGTAATATCCTTTTATTTGTTAATTTTAATGTATTGTTATGAATTAATAAAAAATGACCCTTTATAAAATAAGAAATAAATTGAATAAGGTAAAATAAATCGAAGTTATTATTTCAAATTACTGATCACGGTTCTCAAATTTTGAAATTGTAACCGAATTGTCTTCAACATATTCACAATTGAAAATAGGACTATCGATTATGGTTCTAAAACCATTGAATAAAATCGAATTACAATATTTTTGATTTATTTAAATATCTCTATGCATAAATTATTTATAAATAAATAATCTCGTGCATAGCACGGGTGCAATACCTAGTTAAATATTGTGATCCAAGACTAAAATATTCCAAGTGCATTATCTATATTAATTATAGGATTCATAATTAAATTAATTGGGTAAAAAAAATATTTAGGATTTAATAAATTATGGATTGACAAAAAAATCATACCGGCATATTTATAGAAATTACTAAGTACTCGGATATTAGTTGAATAAGAGACAAGAATAATTCTTGATATAATAGTATAATATTTCATTTCAATAGACAATAAAATCTTATACTCACAATGAGTATCTCACCTCGTAAATTCGATAAAGGTTACACTGGAAGGAAGTACTAAACGAGAATTGATCGAATTCTATTAGAAGATGAAGAAAGTCAGGTAGGCTTTCTTATACAACTAAAATATGTGCATTGTTTAGTTATGTTATTTCTTTTCAAAAAGCATTTGAACTGAAAATTGTGAAGTATTGTCTTGGTATAAAATGTTTATATTTTTTTATGATACATATCTACTATATGCACGAATATATTAAACCAATTAAAAACACTAATACATAATCTAAACCCTAAAGTAAAATCTAAACTCTAAAATTAATCCAAAACCCTAAAGTAAAACCCTAAACCCTAAACCACCATAAAATAAACCCTAAACCCTATTATAAACCGTAATATGTAAGCTAAACTCTAAAATAAATCCTAACCCCTAAATCCTAAAGTAAACCAAAAAACCTAAAGTAAAACAAAATTAAAAATAAATATATTTAAATTTACCAATTAATTAATTATTTAACTATGTTAATATTTACGATATTATTATTTAAATGATCTATTAATTAAAAGCTAACCCATATTATAAACCCTAATACGTAATCTAAAACCTAAATTAAATCTTAAACCCTAAAATAAATTCTACACCCTAAACTCTAAATTAAAGCATAAACCCTAACTCCTAAAAAATTAAAATTCAATTTATTTCGCGCGCCAATTGTCCAATGTCAAGATCTAAATTAAACCCAAAATGAAATTATAAATCCTATTATAAAACCTAATACGTAAGCTAAACCCTAAACCCTAAATTAAACCATAAACTCTAAAATAAATTCTAAACTCTAAAATAAACCCTAATACGTAAGCTAAACCTTAAATTAAACCCTAAACCCTAAAGTCTAAAAAATTAAATATCTTTTTTAGGGTTTAGATGTGAGTTGTGAGTTGGTGTTTGAAAAAATAAAAATTGTTGATGTATGTTTAGATATACTAATGAGTGTTTAGATAAACTAATGAGGGTTTGAATATACTAATAAGTGTTAAGATATACTAATAAGAGTTAAAGCATACTAATAAGGGTTAAAGTATACTAATGAGTGTTAAAGTATACTAATGAGTTTTAAAATATACTAATAAGTGTTAAAGTATACTAATGAGTGTTTAGATATACTAATGAGTGTTAAAGTATACTAATAAGTGTTAAAGTATACTAATGAGTGTTAAAATATACTAAGGAGTTTTAAAGTATACTAATGAGTGTTAAAGTATACTAATGAGTGTTAAAGTATACTAATGAGTGTTTAGATATACTAATAAGTGTTAAAATACACTAATAAGTGTTCAAGTATACTAATAAGTATTAAAATATATTAATGAGTGTTAAATAATATATACTAATAAGTGTTAAAGTATACTAATACGTGTTAAAGTATACTAATAAGTGTTAAAGTATACTAATGAGTGTTTAGATAAACTAATGAGTGTTAAAGTATACTAATAAGGGTTAAAATATACTAATGAGTGTTCAAGTATACTAATAAGTGTTAAAATATACTAATAAGTGTTAAAATATACTACATCTGTCCCACTCAAGTTGGCCCCTAAAGTCAATAAAACACTCACAATTTTGTTCAAACGGGGTCATCTTGAATGGGACGGAGGGAGTACTAATTAGTGTTCAAGTATACTAATAAGTGTTAAAGTATACTAATGAGTGTTAAAATATACTAATGAGTGTTAAAGTATACTAATGAGTGTTAAAATATACTAATGAGTGTTAAAATATACTAATAAGTGTTAAAGTATACTAATGAGTGTTAAAATATACTAATGAGTGTTAAAATATACTAGTAAGTGTTAAATTATACTAATAAGTGTTAAAGTGTACTAATGAGTGTTAAAATATACTGATGAGTACTTAAATGTAAGGATTACAAAATATATATATATATATATATATATATATATATATCTTTTGATACATAACATTGCAGTCCTCCACACATTTCATTCAATTAAACGTATATAGAAAGGTGAAGTGTTAACTCAAAATAAAAGTTGAAATCGAAACAACAATAATCAATAAATACACTTCATATAACACTGCTACACGATTAAGGACACTTCATTTATTATTGTTCAAATTTTATGCTCTAATGTAATGTATTATGTTTTATTTGTGTAGGTTTTGGTCAAATTTTAAAGAAGATCAAATAGCAGTCCATGCAACAACACATAATCTGGGTGACATGCTAGCTTCAAATAAAGAGAAAATGATAGATATAGAGTGAGTGAGTGAATGGTGACATGCTAGCTTCAAATAGTTGATTAAAAGAGATAGAATAGTGAATGGTGTTTCGTATTATGATCGTAGAGCAATAAGAATATCCCTCTTTGTCTTGGTACCTAAGAGTGTAGTCCTACCTAATCTCTTAAACAAAAAAATATGTATGATGATCTAAGTAAGATATATTATTCTTGATCAAACTCCCGTATGCATAGTTTAGGAATAGTCAATCGATGAATGTAAATAAATTCAGACTTTCACAACATGAATAGTACGGTATGTCGTTGAATGATGAATTACATACGACTAACTTTAGTAATTATGTGAAGAGGTTGAAATAATGAGTTAGGAAGAAGGGTCATGAGACTTAAATAGTTAAGTAATTGGGTAAGTGAAGTCGTTTCCCGTATAAAAGATATTACTAGCCGAGTCAAATAATGATCATGTGTAAAATACTGATTATACTCTCTCCAAACTCAATATTTTCGAGCGCCATTTTTTTGTTGGAAACTAGACTCAATAAGATTTCCATTGGTATATGACACAACACATTTCACATGACCCATAGAAACAGTTTAACCGTTGAAGTTGGCGGTTTTACGTATCCTGCAGCAGTGTTTGGCAGCCTTCCTTCATACCACCTTAACTCTCTCCAAACTTGTTATTTTGTAGCGCCTTTTTTTGGATTGGAAACTACACTCCATTGGCTTTCCAACGGTATATGGTACAGCCCCTCTTTCGCATCAAATAAAATCAGTTTATTAGGGGAAGAATACGGTGTAAGTCCTTGACTTGGTCTAGGTTGGTTTTTATGAGGTGCTTTTTTTCTGATATTTCATAGAATCGTAACTCTCTCCAAACTTCACGTTTTTTCGATCGGACTCTTTGGATGGAAAATAGACCATGTGGGATTTCCAACGGTACGGGACACAATCACTTGCTCGCACACATTACAAAAATATCATCTGTAGAAATGGACGTCTGACCTCAAATTTTGGAGGCTTGAATAAAAGCGTAACCTCATTGCAATTCTGCCACATTTCGTTCAAAAAATCATCTCTCTCTCAAAACTCGACATTTTCGAGCGCCATTTTTTTTGTCCGAACCCAGACTCTTTCGGCTTTCAGCCGATATAAAAAGTTGCAATTTTTTCTAAACAACGAAAAATGGATTTTCAAAAATTGTCGAAACAGACCGCGTTGAAAAATGCGAAAACTTCAAACGGGCATAACTTTTGATCCAGAAGTCCGATCGGGGCGATTTGTTTTTTATTTCGGGTATCTCGAGAAGATATATATATATATATATATATATATATATAGGGAAGAGATCAAATAAAAATGGTTCTGTACGAGTTAACTAAAAATAAATCTTGACTGTTGAATTATTTAGATCAATGGTGCAGATTAAAAGATAATTTTTGGTATATATCTTATTCAAAATATGTAATCCCTAACAACAAAAAATTTGTTATTCTTTCTGATTAGAGTTTATTGATTAGGGTATAGTTTAATATAATATATATATATATATATATATATAGGGGATGGTTATAATGAAAATAGCTCTGCTTGTGTTAACTAAAAATAAATCTGAACCATCCATATTTTTCATCCAATGAATATAATTAAACTATACCCTAATCAATAAACCCTAGTTAGAAAGAATAACAAATTTCCTGTTGTTAGGGATTACATATTTTGAATAAGATATATACCAAAATTATCTTTTAATCTGCACCATTGATCAAAATGATTTAACAGTCAAAATATATATATACACGCGCTTCCATTATTTATCTATTAATAAATTATAATTAAAAATTTTGTTTGTGAGTACACGAATTATGTGAAATAAAAAACTTATAAAACTAAAAGGTAAATTAGATGCTAAATAGATATTTGTAAATTTAATAGATGTATGATAGATAACACAAGTATTATAATAATTGTTTTCTTTTCATATTTATTATTTTTAATAATAATATTATTTTATATTTACTTTTTTAAAATTATATTAAAATGTCCAACAAAAAGATTAAATAAAACTGAAAAGATGTAAGATACACATTTTCTCAATATTAAATTTTTTGATATTAAAAAAAGATGATACTCCCTCCGTCCACAAAAAATGTTCCTAGTTTGACCCGGTGCGGGTTTTTATGTAGTGCTTTTGATTTTAATGATGATATGTAGTGAGTGGAGTTTGGGTCCCACTTAATATAGTGTTTTAAATTGTGTTGTGTGTAGTTAGTGGATGTTGGGTCCCACTTAATGTATTATATTAAATTGAGTTGTGTGTAGAGAGGTGGTGGGTCCACTTTCCATAAATGGAAAGTTGAATTAGGAAGTTTTTTTGTGGACGGACTAAAATGGCAAATTAGGAAGCTTTTTCGTGGACGGAGGGAGTAAAAATTAAGTATTTTTATATATTTAACAAATAGCAAAATTTTATAATTATTAAAATTAACAATATATCGTTTATATATCAATCATTAAATAATTAATATTAATAAAAGAATGAAGTACTAAATCCTAAACTTAACTTAGACGCCGTCTCCCTCCCCCTTCCGTACCCTACCCATCACTTCTTTCTCTCTTTCTTGCAATGATTATTTCTCTCTCATCCTCCACTGTTCGTCGCCTCCTCCAACGGCGTCATCTGCCTCATCCGCCATTGTTCGTCGCCTCCACCACTTCCCCTTGCTCCCTACACTCCTTCACCTCCCAAACGAGACAGGTAAAAATAATATAGTTATTTATTAATATAAATTGATAATTTGAAAACATATTTGGGGCCTCAATTTTCGTAAAGGTCTGAGGCGACCGCTGAATTGCCTCATGTATGATCCGTCCTTGTATTCAACCAAATATGTTGAAGAAGAATATGGTTGGCTTTATTTCTAACTCTCCGAGCACTGTGGAACATCTGTATTTTGATAGTTGGATTGGAGCATGTGTAGACAGTATTGAATGTGGTTTCGGTTTGAGTATTTTATTGGAGAAAATGATGGTGATCTATGATTTAGGATTATTTTGATAGCATACTGTATCAATTTTTTGCTTAGTGTATTCAATTCTACTTCAAAACACTACTTAATTTTTTTTTTTTATTACATATCGCATGAGGCGGCGCCTTAGAGGTGGTTCTTGCTCGAGGCTTCCCGAGTGCGCCTTTTGGTGGGCCTCATGACCGCTTTTGAAACTATGCATATCAAGGCCAAACTTGCAAATTGAACATAGTAGATATTACTTTCTAGGGTTTATATTGATTATTATCGCCTTAATATTGTACTATCAATTGCTTTGTTTGTAACTTTACATTTATAAATCACTTGATTTAGTAACTTACCAATATTTAAACAAAATGTCTGTCTCTCCAGCTGTTTGCTTCTGAATTGTTTCAAAGCATTAAGCCATAATGGAAGAGCTATGTAGCACGAGTACAAATACGAATACGAATATGAAATACGAATACGAAATACGAATACGATACTGAAAGTGTATCTCAACTTGTAAACACGTGTTGTACAACACCAACACAACACACTCACACGAAAGTAAGTAGAAACACCAGAAATTCTTTTGCGTGGGTTCAATAAGATAACCCACGCGAGTCTCACGACTAAAAATGTTTTATTAAAAGAGTAAAAACAGTAGTTACAGATGGTAGAATCCCTCTAACTATCCTCTCAACTACTCTTACGAAAATCACTATCTCAAGAGATAAAAAATCAATACAAGTAAGACAACTTGTAATGCTAAGAGATATTGAGAAATCTCTGAAAAGGTGTACAGTCTTCCTCCACGTGAATGCTCTGTATTTATAGAAGTCACCAGCTTCTTCTCCAAGTCACAATAGAACGTGGAAGACTGCATGGTAGTGGAGGTAGTTGGAAGCTATAGTTGGCAGTTATTTGCCTGTGCAGTTGCGACATTCGCGTAACATCCGGGTTGACCAGGTCAGCTTTCAACAGATTCCTCCTCTTTCTCTAGTCAGCTTCAACTGACTTTCCTCAAAATGTGGCACTCCTTATTTGCCTACTTTTAAATAGAAACTCCGTACAGCATATGAAGAAAGACAAAAACAATTTATAGAGTTGAATAACTCTAACAATCTCCCCCTTTGTGTTTGCTTTCTTCACAAAACTCACTCCATGCTGCTGCCATAGGTTCCGCAACAGTATCAAGTCTCCCACTCCATGCTGCTGCCATAGGTTCCGCAACAGCATCAAGTCTCCCCCTCACTTCTGAACTCCCCCTGCATAGCACAAAACACAAAAAACAGCGAGGATAGAGACTCCTCCTTATATGCTGAACTCCCCCTGCATATATGCTCAACAAACAGACCAACACATACAATCCAACATAGACAAGGCAGAGAATGCAATCATATATAATAAATTGCAGTCATATATAAGCAAAAACATAGTCCTAATCTGCAGAGTCATCAGTCCAGAATAGTTAGCCCAAAATGCATGTTCATTATGTGTTCCAGCAGCATCGTCAGCAGCATCTTCTCCCCCTTTTTGGAAAGAAAACTTTGTGTGATTCACCAGTGGTGCTGTGGAAGATGTTGCACCTAATGTGGCCTGCATTTGTTTAAAAATATCTGGGTTAGCCACAAAGTATTCCATCATCTTAACAAAATCGTTTGGTGAAGGTGCCGCCATGGATGGGTGCTGTGTCATCACCACTCATCACCACTTGTTATGCTGAGCTGGATACTATGTCACCATTCAACATTCATGTGAAGAACACAAAAACACAAATGTTAGGTCAACACTTCAAATAACATCAAGACTTAAAAACCTAACAAACTCCCCCTGTTTTTGTGCCTTCTTCACAAAACCTTTCTTATAGCTTCACGAGAGTGCTCCCCCTATGTTCATACCTGCAAAACAACTTCAAGAGCAGCAACAACAAGAATAGAGACAGCATAGATAGAGACGGAATGAGACATCAGTTTAACATTTATATGAGCAAAGCTATAGACAATACCACACATCACACGCAACAACATCCATGTCATTCCAATAATAAAGAGTCAGTGCTGCAACAATATTGTTCTCCCCCTTTTTGGGAAGATTTCAAAGGAGAAGCGGTGGGCTTCATAACCGTCCCATCACCTATACAACACTCAGAACAAGC
This sequence comes from Leonotis leonurus, assembly GCA_026898415.1. Classification (NCBI taxonomy): domain Eukaryota; kingdom Viridiplantae; phylum Streptophyta; class Magnoliopsida; order Lamiales; family Lamiaceae; genus Leonotis; species Leonotis leonurus. The sequence continues at coordinate 95,710 of JAPKLX010000122.1, forward strand.
AACAAGATATGCATAACCCACTCTCATCATTAATCTGGCAAAATTCGAGGTGTTTTAGCTAACATGCACCAACTTTCAACTCAAATTGCTGACTTGTGTGTTCAGAAAACATTTTAAGGACAAAGGTTTTAAAGAAACATGGTTTAACTTGCTCTGTTGTGCCAACATCCCCTCAACATCGACCTGGTTTATAAAAAAAAAATACAAGTGCAGAACTACAAGAATCCAAGGGCTAGTTAACGTAGAGTGCATCGTCGCAGCGAACGCCGTGCCCCTAGTCTTTCACCCTCGAAAGCAGTCGCAGTTGCAATCATTTTGTAAGGTAGCATCATCGCAGCGAATACTGTACCCCCAAACTACTTTAATTATTTACCACACTGTTATAATAACATATAGTATAAAAATACCAGGCTTCTGTAAGAGGAACGTGTTAGCTTGATATTATACCAGCAAGTTAAACAACAACAGTTACACCAAATAAGATAGAATATTGTGTGCACGGTGTAACAAACAATCACAAATGTTTTATTGATAAAGACAAAGACCAATAGATTTTCGCAAAAATACGAACATCTCATGATCGAAAGGTTTTGTGAAAATGTCAGCAACTTGGTTTTGAGTTTTCACATAGTCAAGCTTAAGCACCCCTTGTTCCACTAGATCTCGAATGAGATGATGTCTTATATCTATATGTTTCATTCTAGAATGTTGTACTGAGTTTTTTGAGATGTTTATGACATTCATATTGTCACAGTACACAACTAAATCATTACTATCAAAACCGTAATCACTAAAAATTTGTTTAAGCCAAAACAATTGTGTGCAACAGCTTGCTGCTGCAACAATGAACATGTTAGCAACGCAAGAAAACAGTATTTTGAAAACATCAAATATATCAGGGAGTTTTTCACGCAAGAAAAATGTCCAAGTGAACTTAGAGAAATCATCACTATCAACACCATAGTCACTAGACCATACAAAACTCATACTAGTGTCTTTAGAAAATAATATCTCATGACCAATTGTTCTTGCAACATACCTGATAACACACTCGATTGCCTTAAGGTAGGACATCATAGGTTTTACCTGATAAACACTGGACATTAAATTTAGGCGTGTGGACATACGACGAAAAAATCTCTCGATCATCGATCTGTAGAGTGTTGTATCGACATCTTCTCCAACATCGTCTTTGTTTAGCTTTGGTAGTTCTCTTACTGCACTCATTTTTGTCAACCTGTCAAAGTTCATAAAATTAGTATGTTCTGACCATAGGTGCCATAACACATTATCATCAATTTTTGCCTTATTGCACTTTGGTTCATTAGTCATATAACAATTATCATTTGACCTTTGACCCTTCATGATACATGCATTATGTTCATCATACACCTCACATGCATCTTTAGTAAATCTAACATGCAAATCATCATCACATAATTGGCTTATACTAATGAGATTTGTCATGAGTCCTTGAACGTGGAAAACATTTGTGAGAATGAGTAAACCTGGAACATTTAAGTATCCTTTACCTACTATTTTACCTTTTGAGCCTCCTCCAAAAGACACATTTCCACCTTCATAGGATTCATAATTAGATAAAAATGCTTTGTTACCTGTCATGTGACGTGAACACCCGCTATCAAAGTACCAAGAACCTGAAATGTTAGTATTCAATGATGTGTAAACAACATTACATTTAAGATCAATTTTTTTTACCCATACCATCTTGGTTTGTTTAACATGTTTTGACTGTCTAGGCAACACGGTGGATGACATTTCATCATTTTTCTTTTAATAGCAAAAAGGTTTGATGTGACCCGATCTAAAGCAATAGTGACACACATAGGTTCTTCTAGGTCTCTTACCTTTCTTTACATGTGTGTTGGTTTGCTTCACCTGAGATGACTGTTCTGTTGTTGTAACATCAAAACTGACAGATGACTGTTCTGTTGTTGTAACATCAGAACTGACAGATGACTGTTCTGTTGTTGTAACATCAGAACTGACAGAGGACAGTCCTCCTGTTGACGTAACATCAGGGTAAACAACAGTCGGTGTTGGATATCCAAGACCTCTCTTACTTGGGTTTGCGCTGTCCATGATCTCTTGGAGCGAATAGGTCCCAGTATTCCACTTGCAGATTGTTAGTTGTGCTTCTTCAAGTTGGGACTTCACCTTGGTGAGCTCTATGTCTCGTTGTGTGATTAAGGCTTCCTGTTTAGCTTGACACTCCTTGAGTCGTCTTATCTCATCTGTTGAGGTCACCAGATCTCGTGCTTGTTGTTTCCATTTGCCCAACAGCTCATCATACAACCCTTTTAATCCTTGTATTATAGTGAAAGCATGATCATCACATTCTTCACCATATGCTGAGTCTATGTCATCCTCAACACTTCCTGTACCATCAACAGAGGCATTTAAACAAAACAATTTAGAATAGTAGTTAAGATCGTACCTATCTGAGATTGGTTCAGATTCGATGATGTCAGGATTGTCCTCCACTGTTGTCTTCTGAACTGTTACGTGAAGTGCTGTGTTCTCAAATGGTTTGTCATCATCTTTATCAACATCTTCATCATTAGAAAAAGATCTCTCCAATGTGGCTTGAAATGTTGTGGTAATGTCGTGTGACACCTCTTGAATTGGTGGACAAAACATGCCAATATTGTTCGGATCCATCGAGCTACTAAAGTAGGTGATACCGTCAGGACCACACTCAGTATGTCACACATGGACACTCCAACATGCTTCCGAGTAATTTTCACTAATAGACATTGCCTTTTATCTATTTTTTGGTGGTATAGCTACCAATCATGTATCTTTAAATGGACACATATGCTTAATATTGCTGATATTGCTCTTCTGCCATTAATAGGGTTGATAAATTGACTAATATGGAGGAATCTAAATAGTAGTTGGTTTATATATAATCTGTATTGAGTTATATTCGCTGGTTTGCCCTCTGAGTTTGTAGACAGATGGATGATTCCTGAGTTATCTGTTCTAGGTGGCTTTGTAGACAGATGGATGATTCCTCTCGATGTTCTACAAGTTGATCTTATTCTTCCTAGCTGATGGTGTTTTGGTAGGAGCCTTCTGGTTTTGGTTCCTATCTGCTTTGACATAGTGAGTAGGTTTGTCTTTGACCTGGTAATACTGTTTGTCCCATGCTTCTTTAACCATCATCTTCTGGGGTTGAGTTTTCCCGTTTTGCAGATTAATAACTTGATCTGGTATCTTTTATCTCTCAACTACAAACTTTGTTGATTTTGATTTTCCAGTGTAGCCTAGTCCAGGAGATGATCTGGTTTTGTTCTGCATTTCCACGATCATGCCAGCTCGTTCGCTGCTCTTGTTGATTCTGCTCATGTTCTCTCTTATCTTTTGCAGTTTCTCCTCAACTACTTCCTTTCTGGTTATTAAATCTTTGACCTTTGAGTTGAATGAGTAGATCTTCTCACCTTTTGTTTTAATTTGTTCTTGGAGATTATTCACATTTGTAGAGAACTTTGTGTTGGCTTCACTTAGTGTCTCCACTGTCTCATTCAGCTTGTCATTCTCCTAGATGACATCTTGAAATAGCTTCTTCATACTTTTGTAACTCTTGAGCATTTCATTGATCTCTTCCCAAGAGACTTCAGCTTTATCTTCATCACAAGAATCATATATAGGTTTGTTAGATGACATGGAAACATGTGAATTTACCTCATTCTGATCAAGGCAATTGTCGATTCCCATGTAGCATTCATCTCAATCTTCTTCTTGATCTTGTGCATAGAACGCTTCATCGTTTTCTGATGAGCTGTTTGAGAAGTGACTTGAGTTGTTTGAATCTTCTTCAGCTAGCATAGTTAATTAAATGATGTTGGAAATATGTGGAATATTTGGGAGAATAAAAATAAAATAATAATTCTGGGAATAAAGTGGATGAAGATTACAGTAGCAAAAGATCTATTCTATTACAAAATAATAGAATAAAAATAATAAAAAAAAAGAAGAGCCGAGTCGAGGAAAGATCCTCTTTCTGCAAGACAATATTACGCCCTGGTAGTGTTCTCGATAAGGCATAGATGTATCCAAAGATAAAACGGCTTCGTCTCCTTGATAGCAGCACCGCAAATCAACGAGTTCCGGCGAACTTGAGAAGGTTGAGGACAAAAACTTCTTCTAAATGTTTGAAGGAAAAGAATGCAGCAAGATGCTTTTGTTGAGAGTTCTTGTATGTGATTGTATGATGCGTGAGTCTCTCCTCAAAGTTGAGAAACACCTATCTATATAGGTCACACCCACTCAAGTGGAGTAATAGGAATTAATTACAATTAATGTCCATTCATGACAATTGATTCAAATTCAATTCACTAGACGTTACAAGAGTTACACAAATTAGTGGTAATTAATTATTAATTAATCCACTTAATTTGGACATACTTATGTCCACATTCATCACAAATCAATTACAAAATTGATTTCAACAGATTGATCACAAGATCATCTCAAGGAGATTGATTTCAGAGCAAAACATGTCCCGGGACAGATTGTGGCACATGCCATGGCACAAGCTGTCTGGGACAGGCCATGGCATAGACCAGGCCACCAGATCATGGGCCAGATCAAGACCAGGTCATGGGCCAGACCAAGACCAGATCACTGGACCAGATCACCAGATGATCTGTTGGGCCACTGCTGGACCAGATCATGACCAGATCACTGGACCAGATGATGGGCCAGATCACCAGATGATCTGTTGGCCCACTGTTGGACCAGATCACTATCGATCTGGCCTAGACCAGATCACTAGCAAAAACGGGCCCCAGGGCAGCATGCCCGGCACGCCCCAGATGGGGCTGGCACACTGTGCCGGTGCGCGCCAGGGTGTGCCCCCAACTCTTCATACCATAAGGTATCTCCTCCTCCTTATATATATGATGAGTGAAGGTTTTCTAACCAATGTGGGACAAGTTACTCTTTAACTTAGTCCCCAACTCATAACTCCATGCTTCAAGTGACAAACTTTAAACTTTTATTTCTCACTCACCGGGAATCGGTTTAGAGAAAATAAATATACCACGGTCATCTACTCGAAACGTAGATTGACCCTATGACATTTAATTTCCTTAGAATTAAATGTCTCATCACTTAAAATGTGGTCAAACTCCATTGACCAGCACATACAAATATATATATAAACATATATATATTTATTTAAACCATTCCTACAATCCCCACATGAGTGGAAATAACCCAAATGCAAATGCAAAAACACAAGCTTTGTCCTCACGAGGTATCAAAGTATTAGGATAGGTAGTTTGTGGCTTTGAACCTTTCTTAGTTAACACCATCGGATACACAGGTAGGGATGGCAACGGGGCGGGTTTGGGGCGGGTTTCGCTATCCCATCCCCGTCCCTGTTTCATAAATTCATCCCCGTCCCCGCCCCGTTACCCGTTTAAATAAGGGCGGGGGCGGGGCGGGGATTCTCCGGCGGGGGAAGGATCCCCGTCGGGTACCCGCTAACATATTCAAAAAAATTATAATAAACAGTAAGCATATGAATCCATTAATCCATTCATTAAATATAAAATTTTCAAAAACCATAAAATATATCAAAGTAGTCTGTAGGTTCTTCATAATCACATATATAAATGAAATGTCTAAACTTTTGCAACAAAAAACATCATCAAACTTCAAAGTCAACGTCCCTACAAACTTCTTTTGGTGATCTGATTCCACTACAAAGATTCATCAAATTTCGAAATCCACATAACTTGGCCCCTATATCACCACAAGAAGAAAAATTTATCAATACTCCTTATTTCATTGAATAATTCTGGTAAATAATATTTGAATGATTGGATTATCTTACCTCTCCATCATCTTTCATATCTTCATTTATAGTTGAACCCTGGGGAATTTGTGTCGATGGATCTGAAAATGAAGAAATAATAAAAACGATTAGTATGAGAAAAGAAAAAGTTATATTTATCATGAAATATCTTACCTAACTTCTCAGTCCACAACCAATCTTGCGCACATACTAAAGCTTCCAAAGTGTCAGGATGCAGCCTATTACGATGCGGAGTCACATGTCTTCCACTTGTACTAAAAGCGGACTCAGAGGCAACTGTAGTCACCGGAATAGCCAAGACATCTTTGGCAATTCTTTGTAAAGTAGGATATTTCAATCCATTGTTCTTCCACCATGCTAAAATATCAAACTTAGAAGTCCTAGGTAAAACAGCCTCTTCCAAGTAATACTCCATCTCAGACTTCAAAGTATCCATATTGGTTGTGCTTGTGACAAAAAAATCATAATCATCCAAATCATCAACAGATTCATCAACTATATTTTTATCACTTCGATCACTTCGATCACTTCGAGAGAAACTTAATGACTGATCAACAACACCTCCAACACCTCCCTTATCTTGACTCATATACTCCTTCACCAAATCAAGACACAATTTTCGAACTTTTCAATTTCAATATCAGAGTTGCCACCAAAAATTCGAGGATAGTAGAATTCAATCAACTTCATCTTAAACCTTGGATCTAAAATTGTTGCCACAGCCAATATCCCATGTATAGTTATCCAATACTTCTCAAATTTGCCAATCATTTTTTCTGCCATAAACTTTATCTCACGATACTCTGATCCAAGACATTCACTAAGCAACAATTTAATCTTACATATCTTCGGAAAAAACAGGTTGGCAGTAGGATATTCAGATCCAGAAAATATCTCAGTAACATTGTAAAACAATTTCAATTTCTCACACATAACCTCCGCTAACAACCAATCACGGTCAGTCGGCAAGTGTTTATATTTCTTCTCACTGATTGTTAGGCGACTAAAAACATCCTTATAGAGTAAAGCACTAGAAATCATCAAGTAAGTAGAATTCCACCTAGTTCTACAATCAAGAACCAATTTTCTAGTGCATGAGATTTTGATTTGTCTTGCTGCTTCCTCGAATTTTTCAACTCTTTTTGGAGTGGCTGTCCAATACACTACACTTTCCCGTATATTTTCAATGCCTTCTTTAATCTCATCCAGTGTTCTAAAAATCCCCGACTAGCCCCGCCTAGTCCCCGCCTAGGCGCTAGGCGGCACTCCGCCGCCCGACTAATGCTAAATCCGCCTAGGCGCTAAGCGGTGCCCTAGCTATCGGTCGTATTAAAGCTTAATTAGTCTATAGGTGTGAACTAATCGATATTTATGCCAACTAGACTGTTCTATACATGATTTTGGGCTAAATTAGATTACATATATTTCAATACATATGAATATTATGTTGAAAGTTATAAAAAATTTGTTGTAGGCTATGAAGTTTATGTGGGGACTGTAAAATTTATGCAATTTGACTATTAATAATCATATTCTATGTTTTTATCATGAATTTGATAATATAATTATGAAAAATATATGTTAATATAGTTTGTATCTCATGAGAATATGTAAAAATAGTAAAAATAAGCATTGTGTAACGAATCCGCCTAGGCCCCGCCTAGGCTCCCGCCTAGCCGCCTAGGCGCTAGTCCCCCCTCCACCGCCCGACTAGCGCCTAGCGATTTTTAGAACATTGATCTCATCTAATCCCTCCTTAACTATCAAATTCAAAATATGAGCACAACAACGCATATGGATAAGCTTCCCACCCAACATCAAATGAGAACAAGACAATTTCTCCTTCATAAAATCCACCATCACATCATTTGTAGAGCAATTATCTAGTGTTAAAGTAGATAACTTACGATCAATACTCCATGCAACCAAACATTGCATCAACACTTTTGATAATGCTTCAGCAGTATGAGGAGAAGGCACATATAAAAACCTACAATCAAAATACATAGAAAGTTTTTTATTAGTGTAAAATTCAACATAAAAAAGAAATTCAAACTATAAAAAATTTAGTTACCTGATGATTCGGTTATGTAAAGTCCACGAGTCATCAATGTAGTGGGCAGTCACCACCATATATCCCCTTTTCTGATTATTCGATGTCCACATATCTGTTGTGATTGCAATTCTGCCAATGTTGACATTCAAATAATTCATTGTTTTTTCCTTTTCAACCTCATATATCTTGAAGATATCTTTCTTTATAGAATTTCTGGACACATGGTTGAATAATGGCTGAATTGAGCTCACAAAACTTCTAAATCCTTCATGTTCAACCATGTTAAGAGGATATTCATGCAAAATAATCATCTTGGCAAGTTGTTGCCTGGAATTCTCTTGATCGAATGCATAAGTTCCAAGTGAAATACCTCCATCTTTCTTCCTGCCAAGAGTCAAGATTGATTGTTTTATGTCTCTATTTTTCCTGAGCGGACATATCCTGTAATGATCGTGCAAGTGCTTAGTTCCGTTTCGGCTCGAGCCTCCCAATTTTTTGTTACAATAGTTGCAAATGGCCTTCTCTTCTCCATTGATTTTTTTCAATTTAAAATGTTGCCAGACAACCGAAATTAATTTTCTTTTTCCAGTGACGTCGTCACTCTCCGAATCGATAGTTGGCGGTGTGGATTCATGTAGTTCAATCTGTCCTTCATTTGATGGAATATCTTTGGGAATTTCCTCCATTATATTTTAAATGCAATGCCTACGAATATAAGATACACATAATGACATAATGTCAAATTATCATATACTATCAAACAAACAAATCTGACTAACGTACATAGAAGCTTCTAACTCTATAAAACAAACACAAATAATATATAGTTTACTTGTTCGAGTAATACATATATAATTCTATCATAATTCTATACTCATATTTTTTCTAGAGAATTTTTATTTGATTGATTCTATCTCTATTTCAAAATCATGCCTGTTCTTTTTGAGAAATCATGTCTTTCTAATATTTGCTACACACAAATTTATCAGAACATCACAATGAAGAATAATTCTTTTGTCTTATTAAAAATATAGAAGATTAGTAGAGAAGAAATAGACTCAAGAATAAAGAAGATGGATACCTGAAACAAATATCCTTTGTTGGTTGGCTTTCTTCAAAATCCAAATAGATATGCAGCAGCGGACATGGATATGAAATATTAAAGATGGTGAAAAACTGTGAAAGAAAGAAGGGAGGAGATGAGATGGTTCAATATTAGTTAGGGACTATGGTTTACGTGAGGATTAGATTGTTTATAGAATTGAATTGTATTATCAATGATGAATTGATGATGGAAGTTGAAGAGTCCAAAAAAAAAAAAAAGAAATTAAAGAGTCCTTCTATTGTACTGTACGCGTATTTCTTCTTCTTGGAATTTGCAAAGTTTCATGAATATACAATTATATAATTCCTTAATGTTATTAAGTATAAATACAGAAAAATATATATATTAAGTGTAGTACTATCGGGGCGGGTATATGCAAACCCGGACCTGCCCCGAACCCGCTCGGGTATTAGTTTTCGTCCCCGTCCCCGCCCCCGCCCCCGAAATCTTTCACCCATCCCCGCCCCATTAGAGGCGGGTACCCGCGGGGACCCGAACCCGCGGGGAAATTTGCCATCCCTATACACAGGCGGATTAGTAGCGCGATGTTTTGAACTATTCCTCCACGGCGTGCACCTAGACAACGATGTCAACACCTTCAACACCTCAAACCTTTTCCGTTCTCACGTTTTGTGTCAATTTCAGGCCCTGGACCCCCTTTGGATTCATAAGTGTTTATTTAGAAGCGGCCCTTACTTCACACTTATATAGGTGATTCTTTCTCAGGTATCTTGCCCTACTCAATCTCTAAAGAATCATTAAAAGTCATAGACTTAACCTCACCACTAGGCAAGTTCTTAACACTCAATTGTGCTCTTTTAGGGAATAGATATATCAATGAGTTTTCCCCTACAATCTCTCATAGCTTAGTTTTCCCATTGAACCAAGTTCTTGGGATCTCCAATCATCATGGTTGAGTTACCACTATGACAACTCCTCATGTTGTGGATTTTAGACCCATTCCCTCTAGCAATTTAAACATTTGATCTCGATTTAACCCTTTGGTTAGCGGATCCGCTAGATTATCCAACTACTTTACATAGTCGACTGTGATAACCCCCGTAGTGATCAAATTTCTTACGGTATTATGTCGCCGACGAAATGTCGAGACTTACCGTTATACAAGCCACTCTTTGCCCTCCCGATAACAGCTTGACTATCACAGTGAATCATCACTGGAGGCACTGGCTTCGACCAACATGGAATATCTTCGAGAAAATTTTTCAGCCACTCGGCTTCTTCACCAGCTTTATCTAAAGCTATGAATTCAGATTCCATGGTGGATCGGGCTATACATGTTTGTTTTGTGGATCTCCACGAAACAGCTCCACCCCCGATCGTGAACACATATCCACTTGTAGAAAGCGAATCCTTTGTGTCCGAGATCCAGTTCGCATCACAATACCCTTCAAGTACCGGGGGATATCTACCAAAATTTAGCCCATAATATTGAGTATACTTTAGGTATCTCAATACTCTAACAAGAGCTTTCCAATGCTCCTTGCTTGGATTGCTCGTGTACCGACTCAATTTGTTCACGGCACATGCTATGTCAGGTCGAGTGCAGTTCGTTAGATACATTAAGCATCCAATCACCCTTGCATAGTCTTCTTGTGCAACCGACTCACCTCGATTTTTACTTAAGTGAATATTAAGTTCTAAGGGGGTCTTAACAGGTACACTATCGTACGCGTTAAACTTTTTGAGAACTTTCTCAACATAATGAGATTGTGACAAGCTGATTCCGTCTGGTCTTCTTAGAATTTTAATTCCAAGAATCACGTCAGCTACCCCCATATCCTTCATGTCAAAATTTCTTTTCAACATGAACTTAGTGTCGTTAATCACTCGGGTGTTACTACCCATGATTAACATGTCATCTACATAGAGACACACTATAACATATTCGTTATTTTTGTTTTTAATGTAAACACACTTGTCACACTCATTTATTTTGAAACCATTTGACAACATTACGTCGTCAAATTTCAAGTGCCATTGTAACGGCGCTTGTTTCAACCCATATAGAGACTTCACCAATTTGCATACCTTCCTTTCTTGGCCAGGTACTACAAACCCCTCAGGTTGCTCCATATATATTTCTTCTCCGAGATCACCATTTAAGAATGCAGTTTTCACTACTACAAAAACGCTAATAGACAAGGGTTTTTAACCCTTGTCGTAGCCTGTCCGGGACCCTTGTCGAAAGTGGTGTTGTCGTATGTTCTCGCTCATAGACAACGGTAATATAACCGTTGTCGTAAATATTTACAACAACGGCTAAGACAAGGGTTTCTGAAACCGTTGTTGTATTTAAAAAAAATTCGCTCATAGACAATGGTTCTTAAAACCGTTGTCGTAGGTCTTGTAAAAACAGTTTATAAAACCGTTGTCGTTGAGTTATAAGACAACATTATATTTTTGAACCTATTGCTAAAACTAATAAAATAAATATTAAATTGAAATGAAAACATCAAATACGTAAATATTTAAAATTAAATTACTAATATAAATAATTTAACATAAAAGCATATTGCAATATTCAAGTTTAATCCTAAACATAAGTACATGGTCCCAAACATAAATAAACCTAAAATACTTCAAGCTCAAATATAATACTTCATCCTGTGCTTTGCAACTTCCTACTGTTCAGGCCTAAACAAATTGCTTGCTCTCAGACTCAAAATATATATGTGGCCTAAACAATTATATATCAACAAAACTACATTTACCATATCAAAAAATAAAAAATAAAATCAAGAGGTTTCTAACCATCTGAACCTGAAGATGTTATCAAAGTCCTCTTATCTCCCAACACCGTAACAGTTGGAGATGAGAACTGTTTCTGGAATGAAGCGATTCGACGACGGCCAGCAACCTCGTCGGAGGATTTAGAATAGTTCTAAACTCGTCTTTATCTTATTCTGTTTCCATTTAGGCAGCTTGTGAAAAGCACTCTTGCTCATTCCAAATTTGGCCTTGAAATCTTCTGAGGACAAGTAAGCCTGCACACAAAATATACTAGTAAATATGTGGTGACTTCTATCAGCAAAATAAGTACCCCAGATAGAAACTAAGGCGTGATTTCTGGTTGAGCACTCGTAATTTTGTAACTCGTCATGATTTGAGACGAAACCTGCAGCAAACACACCAAATAGCTATAAATTGCTGACGGATGGATCTTATATGATGAAGAGATGCATTTGCAGTCTGTATTAGTATCCCAAACAGTATTTTATTTTCACAAACAAGGACTAACATATGCCTACACACACACACATACTGTTTTTCAGTTATAACGGATATTGTCTAGATGTCTGAATGCAGTTCCACACCCAAAGATTATATGCTAGCAAAAATTATAAGCTGAAAGGAATTCATTTTTCCAAGATAACTGTTTTCATTTTCTCTTATTATATCCATTATTTCTGTACCACAGGAGCCAAATCGATTGCTTTCATGGACTTTATGACTAATTTGAGATATTACAAACTCTACATCAATAAGAAGGTCTACAAGTAGAGCCTAATCATGTTATTTTATGGAGTGATCAACTAAATCACCCTTTGGAAAAGATTACTCGTATAAAAAAATCCTTTCATTTCAATGTTAAATCTTCAAGTAAAAAACATAAGTTTGACAATCTAAGATAAATAAATTAACTAATGATGGTCTTTTTCCAGAGATACTTATCTTAAATCATGCTTTTTTCACAGTGAGATTATTTATTTTGACTAACTTGAAATCAGCAATTAACATGATCTGAGATAATTGACGAAGGTTAGGATCATATTTCACGTTATTGCACACCTATTAGATCGTACCAATACCACATAGAGAACATGTTCTCGTCATGATGATAAATGGAATGATAGTTATTGCTGACAACCACCTAGATATTAGGTGTTTATATGGACATCTCATAATATTGTGAGTATAAAAAATAGAATATTGTAGTTTAAGATATAACGATGCTTCACCTGGAGATGAATTCTGAAAGAAAAAGGATATCTCTCTGGCAGCAGATTGTGGTGAATCCGAACCATGCACACAGTTTCTTTCTGAGTTGAGTCCACACAAAGCTCTGAGACTGCATTCAATGGGGAAATAAAATATTTTCAACAGAAATTGTAAAACAGAACGAACTGTAGTAAGTGGATGACATAATTCCTTTTATGATAATACAAAGTTTTGTGATACACCAGCAGAGTTACCAACCTTTCTGGATGAGTCACCTTAGCTTTCTTTGCATCTGTAGGTCCAATCATAGCACGCCAATCTGCTATGGCATTTTTCTTTTCTAGTACCATTATCCTCACTGGCCCACTAGTTAAAGATGACTGTAAGTGAATTCGCCTCATAAAAGAACTTATGAAGAACATGATATTAACTACTCATATCTTGTTGCAGCATATGCATATCCATAAACAAAACAATTTTGTAAAACGTCATGAATGTAATTAAGATCAATGAATCTTTCTGTTTGTTTATCTGTCTTTACCAGCTAATCATAAGTCATGACCAATATAGTGATGTACTTAGGATTTATTGGTCATCTTTTAGAGAATGAATTATCTCAAACCAAGTCAGAAACCGGATAAATTACCTTGTCATGTACTGAACTAATTTGTTGGTCATCTTAGAATGTCAAAAAAATTTCACCATATCCTCGTCTAGTTGACGCTCAATGTCCTCGGTGATGCTGAAGCCAGAATCCAAGATTATTTCTTTAACAGCGTCAACATATTTACCTTCCACACCATCCAGTTTTATTATTGCCAGGGTCCTCTCTTTCAGGTTGTCCACATCAGATGTTGCTCTATTCCCCAAGAAGTAACATTTATAAACATTCAAACATAAAAAGTTATATAAATCCAAGTAAAGATGACACTACCAATTAATCCTTCACTAAATCATATGCAATATGTCAAAGTGCACACTGCATTCTATCACAGTGTGTTTTTAGGTAAATGGCGTACTATTACAGTCTGTTATATCAATCAACCATTTTCATTCACCCATGTGGATATTTGTGACTTTGTTTTAAGTGAGTGTGTATACATTATGGACACTGAGACATATTTCTTCCTTTTCAGCACAAAATCTATTCTCAGCCAAAACTCAGCACGAAGACTTCTAAGGAGAAAAGCAATTGACAGAAAAATGAACCAAGCATTAGGATTTTATTTGCTATTCAAGAAAGATCACAACTTCATTGACAGTACCCTCATCTCCAACAACATCATATCGTGCTTTACATTATAATTGCTATCGAGATCAATACGATCTCCATTTCCCTCAACCTACTTGTATCATTGCAACAGCCATTACACTTTCCATAAACAACGAAAATCACCGTAATATCTTAAATAAACCAACGCCTACATTTTCCGGAATGAAAATGTGAGGACCATTCATCATCACATGTTTCGTGTTTTTGGTTTTCCTTTTCGTTTATAATTCATAATCATGAATTCATTCCCAGCTAAAGAATTCCAACATTAAGCAATTAAGGAATCAACAAATGCAGCTCTTCATTTTTTATTGAAGATTTATTCATGATCAAATCTGACTTACAGTCAAGCAATCATACCAAATTCAATACGAAATCAAAATTAACTTCCCCATAACTTCAAATTCAATTAAGGATTTCGACATTTATCATAATATAAATTGTTTCAGAATCTGACTTACATCTATAAATTTGATTCTAGCGAACACACTATCAAAAGTTTGCAAGTCAAGATATTGCATAAGATATGCAAGTCAAAATTTGATTCTAGCGAACACACTATCAAACAACATATATCATGTTTTACCTTCTTCGGTGTCTCTTCCTCACTCTCATCAAAGCCATCTTCATCCTGCAATTCCAGGAATATGGTATAACGTTCTAATTATCTCATAAATGCTAGACATGGCTCTCCACCATAGTAATGATCACATGACAGAACATAACAAAATGGTAACAAAATATAAAGAATAACTTTACCATTATACAAAAGAGAAATTGTAATAACTGAAACTGTGAAATACTAGTTGCCCCAGTAAATATCTTTAATCATAAATTAATTTACATGAATGAACATATCAAAAGTTCAAATAGTTCCTGCTAGTACACATTCTAGTCAATTCGATCAAATCACAATTATACTCGCGCATCAAGAATACAAATGATTAGAAAAAATAAATAAATTACAAAACAACACAATCTACTCAAAAGGTTAATGCATACCTCAGAGTTATCTTCATCCTCAGACATTGCCTCGTCAGTGCTATAACTATCATCTTTGCTAGGCTCCACAATCTTGACCCTATGCTCGCCAGCATCAGACGCTTTACCTTTGGAAGCAGTGGCTTTATCAGCTTCTGCAGGTTTCACTTGCTTAGTCTTTGGCTCGGGTTTCACTACAAATTACACACCACAATAGATTAGCAAATACATATATAACAAATAGTAACCGGCCTAGCATAAAATAAATGTAAATTAAGTACCAGTGTTTACAGTTGTGAGAGGGATATCCTCTTCATCAGATTCATCTGATTCAGGAATTGGCCGTGCAGTTCAAGGCAATAAGAGGAACTAAGAACAGAGTTAACAAGATATTACAAAAATGAAAAAGCCTTTAGTTCCAGCAAATAGACCAAAAATATATCAAAGTATCACAGCAATAAGCCCAGTAAATCAGATTCGAATAGTGAATACAAAATGCGAATCTTCCAAGAGATCGAGACTGAATAAGCAGGAGATTCAACAGAAGACTGAATAAGCAGGAGATTCTAAATCCAGCAAATGTTAATCAGGTATTCAGACAGATAGAGCATCAAGAACAAGTTTTTAATCAAGTTAACATAGAAAATGCTCAGTAAACCAGAATCGAGTTATGGCCTTGCAGAATCGAAAGTTCAATCACCCAAGTGAAAGTTCAATCACCCAGGAGATTAAACAATAACGTGATATTCCCAGCAAATGCCCAGAAAATATAAATCAAATTAGCACAGCAAATGTCTAGTGAATCAGAATCATAGCAAGCCCAAAAAAGCAATACAGAGAGCGGAAGTCTCAGGGGAGCAAGAGAATAGAGAGATTAGATAAACTCCCTGAAAATCCTTTAGCAGAAGTACAATCTCCCAAGTGTGTCGTTGGGACTTCACAGCGAGGAATCCCTTCACGCGTAGAGAGGAATCCCTTCAGGTTTGAATCGCACAGAGTGTATGTGGCTGGAGTCACGATTTGAGTGTCGCGTACTTTGGATCAAATCAGGAATCGCGAATCACCTACCAGGATTCGCACAATGCTGTTTCAAACACACAAGTGAATCGCCTCCCAGGAATGAGCGCAGTGTTCGAACAGGAAGCCCTAGTACTCGCGATTTGAATCCCACACCAAATCGACAGAAAAGGGTTTGGAGGAGTTCGAAGTGTAGAATAGAAGTGATATTCCGGCCAGCGCCACCACTGAGGTCCCCGGCGGCGCACCCAGAGGGTGGCGTCGAGACCTAAGGTTTCCCAATCCAAGCTTCAGTCGACAGAAAATTATGATAAAGGGGTCGAGATGGATAGGGAAGGCTGAATCAGTAAGAAGTTAGCAAGTATTTGTGATTAACAGATGATAATCAAGGCTGATAGTGTGGGGGAAGGCGTGAATGTTCAGCTGGAGCTCAAAAATTCGAATGCTCAAAATACGGCGGAGGGGATGAAGTGTTTGCCTTCTAGGTTATGAATAAATTGAAATTTTAATTTAATTGCTCAAAACCATTGTCGTATGTGCCTACGACAACACGTTAACAACAACGACAAAGACTAATGTTGTCTTATCTCAACTACGACAACAGATAAAGACAACGGTTTGTAGAACCGTTGTCTATGAGCGTGCATTTTGTCTATGACAACGGAGCTACGACAACATCAATGTAAAACCGTTGTCTATTAGCGCATTTTTTTGCTCAAAGACAACGGTTTTAGCTACCACAATGGTTTTTTCCCCTACAACAACGGTTTTATTTAAAAACCGTTGTCTTTTTGGTGTTGTTGTTAGCCTTTTTTCTTGTAGTGTTTAACATCAATTTGGTGAATCTCGAGATTGTGCAAAGCAGCAATCGCGAGAAGTACTCTAATAGAAGTAATTCTCGTCACTGGTGAGTAGGTATCGAAAAAATCATACCCATCTCTTTGTTTAAAGCCTTTGACTACTAATCGAGCCTTATATTTATCAATTGACCCATTGGCTTTAAACTTTCTTTTAAGGATCCACTTGCATCCTAAGGGCTTACAACCTTCAGGTAAATCAACCAACACCCAAGTGCAGTTTTGCAAAATCGAGTCAATCTCACTTTGTACAGCTTCTCTCCATAGCTCCGCGTCGGACCTAGAGAAAGCGGCTTTGATCGTTGTTGGTTCATCATCCAACATAAACGATACATAGTCAGGACCAAATATCTTTTGAGTCCTAACTCTACTACCTCGTCTTGGTTCTATATCCTCTAGATTAGACCTTTGTCGCTTGCGCGATTTTTGGTCTTCACCTATTGATTTAGAAGACGTGGTTTCCTCTTCAATTCTTTTATTCGAATTGACTTCAATTATATCCTTATCTTTACAAGGATATATATTCTCAAAAAATATAGCATTTCTTGATTCAAAAGTTGTTCCCACCACCATGTTGGGAACTTCCAATTTGTGAATAACAAATCGATAGGCACTACTGTTAAGAGCATATCCAATAAAGATACAATCAACCGTTTTAGGGCCAATTGTAACTTGTTTGGGTAGAGGCACTTCAACCTTTGCCAAACACCCCCACACTTTAAGATATTTGTATGAGGGCTTTCTTCCTTTCCACAACTCATAAGGAGTGACATCCTTACCCTTAAGTGGAATCTTGTTCAGAATATAGTTGGCTGTTAAGATAGCTTCCCCCACATGTTTTGGGGCAACCCTGAACTAATCAATAAAGCGTTCATCATTTCCTTAAGAGTTCGATTTTTGCGTTCCGCAACACCATTAGATTGAGGTGAATAAGGAGCCGTCGTTTGGTGAATTATACCACTTTTATTGCATAATTCCTCAAACGGAGCTACGTATTCTCCACCTCTATCACTTCGAACCATCTTAATTTGACAGCTTAATTGATTTTCGGCTTCAGTTTTGAAGTTTTTAAATGTTTCAATAGCATCATCTTTACTTCTTAGAAGATAAAGATAACAATATCTTGTGCAGTCATCAATGAATGTGATGAAATATTTCTTTCCACCTCTAGATTGCACAAACTTTAAATCACACACATCGGTGTGAATTAACTCTAGAGGTTTCGTACTCCTTTCTACCGAATGAAATGGTAATTTAGTCATTTTCGCCTCAACGCAAATTTCACATTTGTTTTGAGTATTGACTTCACTTAATTTTAGTAAATCCAAGTTTACTAATCTCTTTATAGCATTTAGATTTACATGTCCTAATCTACAATGCCATAAATCGGAGCACTCAATCAAGTAAGAGGAAGTCGTAGCTTTTTCATTATTATTCAAGCTTTTCGGGCGCATGGCCATTACATTCAATTTGAAAAGACCCCCGGTAAGATAACCTTTACCTAAAAAATTTTCAAACTTAGTCAATACGAATTTATCAGATTCAAAAACTAATCTAAATCCTTTGTTGACTAGTATTGATCCCGAGACTAAATTCTTGCAGATGTCCGGGACATGTAGGACTTCCTTCAAGGTAATTGGGATGCCGGATGTCATCTTGAGGACCACATCCCCAACTCCGGCCACCTCGAACGAGGCTTGGTTTCCCATGTTGAGCTTCCTCCCCTCAACAACCTTGTACTTCACGAATTTAGTCTTGTCGGCGCACACATGGCCGGTTGCACCGGTATCAATATACCATCCACCTTGGTTGTCCACGAAGTTAACCTCGTCAGTGACAACGGCGGCAAGATCACCTTCATCCCAATCTCCAAACTCCTTCTCGGCAATATGGGCAGCGTGCTTGGTGTCGACGTGTTGAGCCCGTGGGCTCCAACACCGGATCCAAACATGGACCCAACGGAACCACTAAAAGTGGAACCAACGGTGCCACTATGCGTGAAACCACCGTTCAACCCCGAAGGGTTAGTACCGGCTCCAATTCCGGTGTCCATCGCATTGATGGTGGTGTCAACAAGGATGGGGATCGTCGAAGATCCTCCGACAACAGTGGTTGTGTTAACCGAGGCAGCGCAAGTTGCAAAAGCGGCACCGGTGTTGCCATCGGTTGATGCGGAGGATGCCATCTTCAAAGGTTGGAAGAAATCTTCAACCTTTGGCTACTGGACTTCTTCAAAAATGGGATGAAAGTTTGCAAATCACCTACTGTAACTCAAAAAGAGTTACTGGAATTCACCTCCAAACTAGCTACTGGAATGTTTCCAATAGAAAAACTCCACCAAAAAAAAAATGCTACTGTAATGATCCCAAAAAATAGGAAAAAATCCTCCCGAAAAAAATTAATATTGTCTTGCGATTGTTGGAAATATGTGGAATATTTGGGAGAATAAAAATAAAATAATAATTCTGGGAATAAAGTGGATGAAGATTACAGTAGCAAAAGATCTATTCTATTACAAAATAATAGAATAAAAATAATAAAAAAAAGAAGAAGAGCCGAGTCGAGAAAAGATCCTCTTTCCGCAAGACAATATTACGCCCCGGTAGTGCTCTCGGTAAGGCGTAGATGTCTCCAAAGATAAAACGGCTTCGTCTCCTTGATAGCAGTACCGCAAATCAACGAGCTCCGGTGAACTTGAGAAGGTTGAGGACAAAAATTTCTTCTAAATGCTTGAAGGAAAAGAATGCAGCAAGATGCTTTTGTTGAGAGTTCTTGTATGTGATTGTATATAGGTCACACCCACTCAAGTGGAGTAATAGAAATTAATTACAATTAATGTCCATTCATGACAATTGATTCAAATTCAATTCACTGGACGTTACAAGAGTTACACAAATTAGTCACATACTTATGTCCACATTCATTACAAATCAATTACAAAATTGATTTCAACAGATTGATCACAAGATCATCTCAAGGAGATTGATTTCAGAGCAAAACATGTCCCGGGACAGATCGTTGGGCAGGTCGTGGCACAGGCCATGACACAAGCTGTCTGGGACAGGCCATGGCACAGACCAGGCCACCAGATTAAGACCAGATCACTATCGATCTGGCTTAGACCAGATCACTAGCGAAAATGGGTCCCAGGGCAGCAGGCCCGGCGCGCCCCAGATGGGGCCGGTACACTGTGCCGGTGCGCGCCAGGGTGTGCCCCCAACTCTTCATACCATAAGGTATCTCCTCCTCCTTATATATATGATGAGTGAAGGTTTTCTAACCAATGTGGGACAAGTTACTCTTTAACTTAGTCCCCAACTCATAACTCAATGCTTCAAGTGACAAACTTTAAACCTTTATTTCTCACTCACCGGGAATCGATTTAGAAAAAATAAATATACCACGGTCATCTACTCGAAACGTCGATCGACCCTATGACATTTAATTTCCTTAGAATTAAATGTCTCGTCACTTAAAATGTGGCCAAACTCCATTGACCACCACATACAAATATATATTTAAAACATATATATATTTATTTAAACCATTCCTACAAATGAAAGAAAGCCCAAAACTCAAAGATGTTCATCATCATTATTCTTCCTTCTTACGAAACTCAGGTGCCTCTCTCTCATTTCTTTTGCTTCTATTTCGCAAGACACAATTTACAGACACTCAAATCCCTAATTTGTCTTCTCCATTTACACTCATCTCCCACAATACCCACACCAAAAGCTGCCTCTCCAACATTATCAAAGGAAAAATAGTAGCAGTAGCCGAGGTTACAGCCACCGGCACCACCTCTCTAGTCCCCTCACTCGCCGACGGTCGGTACGCCGAAAGCCACCGCCGTCGCCTTTGTACCTGCCCCCATCTGCACATTTCAGCGCTCAAAGAGTCCAGCCCCTGACCCACCCCTCAACTCGACGCCCGACTAAATTCTTATCTCGTACAAAGGTTTTGGTTCTATATATATATAGTTAGTGTTCAGATTCATGGTTTAGGAGAAATTTTATATTGTAAATACCATAGGGAAAAGATTCAAATTTGCTAAAATTTAATTTGCGTTATAGTTGCTTCTAAATATTTTAGTTTTCTTTTGAAGCTTAACTTCTCCCGAAAACTGTTTGATAACATTCAGTAAATCAAAA
Source organism: Leonotis leonurus (assembly GCA_026898415.1). Lineage (NCBI taxonomy): Eukaryota > Viridiplantae > Streptophyta > Magnoliopsida > Lamiales > Lamiaceae > Leonotis > Leonotis leonurus. Next base: position 116,958 of record JAPKLX010000122.1, read on the forward strand.
TAAATATGACCATGAGTTGGTTTATGAAAAACTTACAGTAAAGCTTGGAGGTAGGACCGGAAGTTTGGATCGATTATTTCAGATAATTGCTAACCGAATCAAAATTTTCGGTTAACCGATAACCGTAATTTTCGGATAGCGAATCGGTTATCGGATAGTGTTTTTGGTTATTTTCGGTTATCGGTTATATCCGATAACTGATTGGATATAACCGAAAAACCGAAATAACCGAAATTTTAATTTAAAATTTATATATTTTATTTTTATAAATATATTTTATATTTTTAATAATTATTTAATATTTATTTTTATATTTTTTTTCTAATAATTATTCCATATTTATTATAAAATTAAAAAAAAATAATAAAAATATAATTGATATTAAAATTTATTTAATTTTAATTTTAATTTTTTTAATAAAAAAATTGGTTATTTCGATTAACCGATTTAACTAACCGAACGGTTAGCAGATAACCGAAATTCTTAATTTGGTTCGGTTTCGGATAGTGATTTTTGGGTAAATTCGATTCGGTTAATCGCAAATTTGGGTTATCCGAACCGCACCGAACTTCCAGCCCTACTTGGAGGTGAAATATTGCAGAGAACTCTTTGGTATAAATTTGTGTTTGATGCAGAAAATATATGTTGACTTTAAACCTAAGCTTCTTTCTTCTTATATATATATATATATCATATGCAAGGCAAGATCCGTGAAATACGATAGTCTAGCTAGTAATTGATCATTTCAAGGTGTTCTAGGCACTGTAGGAGCTGGATAAAAGTCCTCTAAATAAAATCTTGTGGAGATTGATCAAGGATGATATCTTTTATTGTAATGATTAATATTGCAGAATGAAGATGGTGTATCGGTTGATGGGTTGATAAAATTAAAACATCTTCTTATTATTATGTATTTTTCTTTTCATTTTATTTTATCTTTGTAGTATTTATATATGTGTATACACATGTACTATATAATACATTCATATAATATTCACCTGTTAGTGTTTAATAAATTAACAAATATGCTTTAATATTTTTTATTGGAAAATTTTGTGAATTCTATATTTCCTTTAAAGCATCACCTAAATAATCATATTCTATCCAAGTTAAATTTAAAATTTCATCTTTTAATTTGGGCGCGACCTAGACGAATCATAAGTTCGAGACATTCCTTTTAAAATCAAAATAACAAGCATGATATATAAATTTAAAAAAAAAATCAAATGAATATTTGGAATCGGGTTGTGACACTAAACCCCTAAACCTTAAACCCCAAACCCCCAAAACCCCTAAATCATAACCCTAAACCCCTAAACCCTAAAACCACTAAAGTTGTAGACGTACCTTGACCGCTCACCGACTTCTTGCGAAGCGGACAGTCTTGTTTCCAATGTCATTTCTCACTGCACTTGAAACATTTTCCAGTTCCTTCCTTTTTCTTTGAAATCTCACTCGTCGAGGAATTCTTCGGCGCTCCCTTCTTCTTGCTCTTACCCTTTCTAGGGTTTCTAGAAGTAGGCGGAGCCGATACTACCAACTCAGTCTTGGGTTGGGCTTTCACAATAGCTTCCACCATTTGCAGCTCAACCAGCAGTTCCGTCAACGTATAATCATTGTTACTCATAATGTAGTTGACCCGGAACGACTCAAAGCTCAACGGTAAGCTTTGCAGAACGATATCAATTTGAGACTCCTTGTCGATTTTACCACCGAGAGTCTCGATCTCGCTCAAATAGCCTATCATCTTCAGGACATGGTCCCGAATCGATGATCCATCTGCCATAGAGACATTCATCACATTGCGGATGACCACTTGCTTGGCCAATCTGCTCTGTGTACCGAACATCTCATTCAAACTAAACATGATATCAGCGGATATCTTGATGCTTTCGTGCTGATGCTGTAAGGCGTCATTTATGAAAGCCATAATGTAACACTTTGTCATCTTTTTAGCCTTCATCCACTTATCATATTTAGCCATAACATTGGCAGATGCGTTATCTGGAGGAACTGGTGGATAAGGGTGAGTAGTGGGTCAGACGCGGACCGAACCGGACCAACCCATTAGGACCGAAGACCCGAAACTTTTTTAAAAGGTGGACTGACCCGGACCGAGAAAACTCACTGGACCGACCCAGACCCGGGCTCCGGGTCCGGTCCAGGTTAGGTCCGACCCCGAAATAAATAAATTAATTCATATTTTTGTTTCATGTTATATATATTACCTTTTTAATGTTCACCTACAATTTTAGAGAAATAAAATTACATAATTAATAAACATATCTTAGTATTAAATATTCTCACTTCCCAATAAAAATATAAATTAAAAATCAATTTATAATATAATAATTTATTAATTCAATCTCAAGTTCATAAATAAAAATAAGTGTAAAAAATATTTTATATATTTTTAATTAAATATATATTAAAATATTGTATAAATTTATTTTTAAACATAAAAATATATATATATATTTCATTTGTATGGATCGGTTCTAGGTCTAGCGGGTCTGGACCCGGACCGACCCGATACTTCACCGGTCCTAAAAAATTGACCCAACCCGGACCGTTACAACAGATGGATCGGTCCAGACCCGGATCGAACCACCCACCGGTCCGTGTCGGTTTTACGGGTCCGGTTTGGGTTTGCTCACCCCTACTGGCGTACATGGTTCGTCAAGGACAAAGTTAATGTCGTCGGTAGTAAGGACAATTTTCAAATTCCTTTTCTAGTGTATATAATTATCTGTCTCAAGACGATTCTTTTCAAGAATCGTGACGAGTGGATTGAACGTCAAGCTTAACAGAATTAAGAATAAATCAAATAAACTATCATAAATACATGCTCAAACGCAAATAATCAAAACCTTTATGGAAAATATGTTTTGAAATAACTATTTAAAATCAATCATGCAAGCCACGCAGTGTGATCGATTACACAATAAATTTCAAAACGTTTTTACTTGGCCATGCAACTCAACAGTCAATGGCCGCGCAGTGCTGCTCTAACTATCAAATTACACCTAAGAAATTACCATGAGCTTGACACCAAAAAAATTAATCGACTTTAATAAGCCCACAACAGAGGAGTCATATTGCCATCAATTAAATTCTTACAGCCATCTATAGAGAAGTCTTATCACGTGAACTGGTAAAATGTGATCTCGCATGGAATCAAAACAAGTTACTTCACAAAAAGACCGTCTCATGGAGAACATATGTAATCTTAGCAAATTAAATTAATGAAATGCAATTACAATTATCACTTAGTCATTTTTAAATTTGAAAAAGGTTTTTACATGGATAATCAGATATTATGACATGTTTAAAATCCAAATAAAATCTCCAATAAATTGGCATATCGTTTTAGACAAGTTCCACATAATAAAGAACAAATAAAAGTCAAATTAAACAATTAAGCATAATAAAGCAAATAATTACATCAATTATCCAAAATTCGGATATAACTAACTAATTCCTAAAACTAAGAAATTCAAATTAAATCCTCCATCTTCTTCTCTTGTAGATGATCTCCAATTCAAATTTTAAATTTAAACTGGGATTAAAATCCCAAAAAAAAATAGAAATTCAAATTCCGGAGTCGGGACGGGCTAGCCCCGGGCTAGTCTTGCTCGCAGTCGAGGCTGCCGAGGGTCAGCGCTTGCCCGGGCGCTGGCACCCGCCCTGGCCGCTGTGCGGCTCGCCCCTCGCGCACGCAGCACCGAGGCCGCGCGCTTGCCGTGCGCGCACCCCGAGCCAGCACCTGCCTGGGGCTGTGCCGCGGCCGGGGCCGCGCCTGGACTGCTCCTCCACCCGCACGCGCACTCGTTCTCTCCCGACGCCTGGTGCCGTGCGTTGCGTGCTCCTCACCCAGGCGCCACGCCTTGCGTGCTGCCGGGGGGCCCCACGGCGATGTCGTGGCCCGGTTCAGGCCTTCGTTTCTCCACTCGTTATTCGTCTCCCACTCAATTACATAATAAAATGCAATACATTGAAAGATAAAATAAATCATAATCTAACACGGTGAACCCCCGCGTGATTACATATTTTAAGCCACAAATCGGGTACCGAAGAACGAAATAAATGAATAATAAGTGGAATAAATCATATAAGCCACGTAATATCATGATATAATGCTAACAATTAAATCTAACATCCTAATATCAAATTATGATCACATGCAAATAAATAAGAATTAAATCCAATTCATATAGTAAATTAAAATCATGTGACCGGCTCTGATACCAACTGATGGAACCCGTATGAGGGGCTCACGAAACTGCAGGATCCACAGATTTAATTAATCACATGAATAATTAATTCTTAAATCACATAGAAGAATATAAATACGGAATATAATAAATTATACCTTCTCCTACGCAAATCTTCCGCTTGTGGAGAAACTATTTGAATCGTTAGCTATCGAACCGCAATCCACGCCGTTCGAATCTCCTTCTAGATCTCCACGAATCCAACCCTAGGAACTTCTATCTTATTCCTGGTCTACTTACTAGAATATCGTGTGAGCGAATTTATCTAATAATTTAGGAGAAAAGAAGATCAAAAATTGGAGCGAAGAGCACTCACAATTTTCTAAAATTTGAGAGTGAATCTCAAGGGGGCCCCCCCCCCCCGATTTCTACAACTAGAAGGAGAGAGAAATCGGCTCCTTCTTTGTGCTCCTTTTATAGACATTATGGGCTAGGATAGGGTTTCTAAGGAGAATAAATTAGATCCCAAATAATAGAACCATATCCCCACCTTTATCTCTTGCAGTTACAACTATAATTCAAATTCGAATTTGAATTATATTCAAAATTAATATGGGCTTGAACAAATCCATAATTAGATAAAATTAATTTTCAAGTCTCATTTTGGACCCAATTGAATTTAACTAATTGGTTGGTCCACCTTTAGACTTAAATTAATTAATTTAAATTAATTTGTCCTCCAATTAATTACTCCATGTAAATGCAATAAAGTGCAGTTCTATTATAAATATTTATCGACTCCACTATAGGATAAATATTGAACTCATCTTGATTCATTAATTATTTTCGGCGTTTAAGATTTTCTAAATCCATTAATTAATTGAGTTTGCTGACAACTCACAATTAATTAATATATTTATTCGTGAGTAATCCAATTCAGAACTTTATTATTATATATGGAATAAATTCCTAATCGGCCGGGTTTCTTATGCAATAAACCTTTCTGAACGCCTCACGTGGATTTAATCAACTCGTGTCACCGAGACGCGATTTTGCACGACTGATAGTCGAGTACTTCTGGCTAAGCCAATCACTACCGCCCAAGACATCACTATTTAGAGTTACGAAAACCCCACAAGCGTAGATGAATCAAAGCAGCGTATAATCAACCGTCTATACTAATGTCATCGTCACAGATTAAGAAATGAATTAATTTCTGAGACCTCGTTCTAAGTATCAGCATATTAGAACTTATCTCATTCTGAAACTTCTTATTATGTATACGCAAAGCATGTGTATCCGCTTATACATACCGACATCATTCTGCGGGCTAAGTTCAGTTCTCGTATCAAATGATATCGCAGCCTTTACCGACTAGACTGTCCAATTCTGTTTAGACTGTGACTTTATATTACAAATGAGCCGACTGTGTCACCTTCCGTAATCATCGATCCACCACACAATCTACAATTGTAATAAATGCACTTGTTTGCAATTCAATATATAACAATAATAAATAACAAACCAATGATAGAAACATTTATTCTCATTAAAGTGCAATTGAAAACAAGTCTGATACATCGTCTAAGCATAAAGCATGCTTTGAGGTATAAAAACCCTAACACTAAGGAATATATTTGTCGCATATTCATATCTCGAACTCTTCCGAAGTTAAGTTTCCTAGTGGTTCAGGGGTCATAGTCTTTATGTGTTCTTCCCACCAGAAATTTGTTGATCCCATCTGTTGGAATGAAATGCACGTCATGCATTCTTGATTAGTACAACGCAGAAAGTTAAAGATGCATTTTAGAGCTCGCACCCAAACTTCTGCTTTAGCTAGATCTCCCATTCCGTTTAAAACATGTGGGTTATGTCTTAATAATAGTTCCTCAATTCTACGTTCAGGCGGTGGGAGCACAAGGCCTATTGGGCGATCAAGGCCTCCAATTTCAATTTGCACAAGGCGGTGGAGCATCGCTCTCTTCAAATGTCGGAGCTGGATGAGTTGTTGAATGAGGCGTACGACAATGCCCGGATTTACAAAGACAAGGTGAAGGTAATCCACAATCAGAGGATACTCCACAAGGATCTCAAGTCGGGTATGAAGGTGTTGCTGTTCAATTCCCGGTTGAAACTCTTTCCAGGAAAGTTGAAGTTAAGATGGAGCGGTCCGTTTGTGGTGAAGGACGTGTAGCCGTACGGGTCGGTAGAGCTTGCTAGAGAAGAAACCGATGACTCATTTATTGTGAATGAGCATCGTGTGAAGCCGTACATCGAGGGATGACCTACCAATTTCACAGTGGAGTCAACACCCGTTGAAGATCCACCCTCTAATTGAGCGAATATTTCCGTCGAACTAATGACGTTAAACAAGCGTTCTTTAATTTCCGTTTGTTCTTTTCTTTTTGTTTCTTATTTCGTGTTTTTCTTCCCTTTATTTCGTACACGTTGGAGGTGAATTAATTGGAGTTTTGATCTTGTGTTTAGGAGAATTCTGGAGGAATACACGAGAAATTACGCATAGAAGACCGAGAAGATGGGTAGCGAGCGCTAGGTGCAGGAAGGTAGAAATTTTACGAGAGCAGGGCTAGCGACCGCTACCCCCCTAGCGGCTGCTAGCCCATGGTTTTGTATTGAAGAAGTTCTAAGGGGCTAGCGCACGCTACCCCCCAGCGAGCGCTAGCCCTGGGTTCTGTACCACGCCACCATAAAGGGGTTACCGACCGCTAGCCCTGCGCGTTGTCTCTCCTCCAGAGCGCGAGGGTAGCGCCCGCTACCCCTCCAGCGGTCGCTACCATAGCGAAAACCCTACCCCTTTTTCTTTCACACCTCCCTTCTCTCTTCTCCACTCACATCTTATCCCCAATCACCCCTTCTTCCTCATTCTCTCTCAAGCGACGCAAAACCACCTTTTTTCTCCTTTAATTCTCCAATCTTCCATCCAATTCCTCCATCACCATCTTCAATCACCCTCTTTCATCACCTTCACCATCAACATCACTCATCTCCATCATATCTTTTCTCAATTTTCCACCCAACCATCTATTTCACTAAAAATCCCCAAATTCCCTCCTTCAAATCCCTAAATTCCCCCTTCCTCAACCCTCAAGCTTCACCATCCTTCACCTTCTTTCACCCATCTCCGGGAACCACCGTCGCCGCTATTCACCGTCTGCACGCCACCACTCACCCGCTGCCGCTATTCACCGCCTGCACACCACCACTCACCCGCTGCCGCATCACTCCTCTGGCGAACTTTTCCGGAAACCTCCACTTCTCCGTTTAATCAACTTCCATGGCTCGCACCAAATATTGTGCTGGCGAGCAACCGGTGAGCACCTCCCAAACACAGCAAGAAGAGCCCGAGGACCTCCAGCGAGAGTATAATTGCCCGTTCCGCATTGAAACTCATCTCGAAGGGTAATTCTACGAAAGGTGGAACCGACATAAGGTAACAACACCCCACACTCTTGATTGGAACTTGTTGGTTAATTTGCACTGTGTTAATGAGATTGAGCGCTATCTAGATATCTTAGGATTAAAGAAATATGCTCGCATGTTTAAAAAATGTTCCATTGTTATCACACATGAATTCTTGTCAACTCTTGAGGTGCCTGCTGATCTTACCTGTTGCACGTTTAGATTAAGAGAAGTACCCCTCCATTTGTCTATTTCTCAACTGTGCAGGATCATGGGCTTCCACGGGAAGAACGTTGGGCTTCCACTTTAATCCAAACGTCGGGTGGACTTCCCTTACCGGCTTCCACAACTGACAATCCGGTAGGATGCCAGCGGGCTTTATTAGGGACAATGTGTTGAGCAACTTGCACAAGTTCCTCTCCTACGAAATCACCGGCAAGGAGCAAGGCAACAAGATCAATCATGCCGAGCTGTTCCTCCTTCAGAGCGCAGTCCAGGGCACTCGGGTGTGTGCTGGCTACTATATTCTTAACATGTTTAGGAATATGTTGGCCACTACCCGCTATCACGCCACATTGCCGTTGGTGATCTCTGCCATCGCCCAACACTTTGAGGTGTTCTATCCGGAGCGCCTTGATCCCGCCGACACCTCTAATGCATGAGGATTGATCTCTCCGAGCTCAAACAGACTCGAATTTGCACGGGTGATTATAGGTGGCAACCGTCCACGGTCCGTCGGTGTGTGATTAATCACACAAATGAGCTCGCCGTGGTGGCCAATGATCATCCACCTCCCGAAGGCAACTTGGAGATACCGGAGGAGGATGCGTACGACGACGCCCAGATGTTGGATGCCTTCCCTGCCGGCCCTTCTTCAGGATATGCCGGCACGTCATTCGGCCAGTATCATTATGGCGCCAGCTCTTCTTCCGCCAACAACATTGACCAGCTCAACTCGCAATTCCAAGCCCTGAGCACTGACTTAGGTGCCTTTCGCACCGATTTCAACTCATTTCGCCAGGACTTCACTACTTTCTCCCAAGACTTTGGGACATATGCTAACGAGGCGCGTACTTTCTACCACGACTTTGGAGAGTACTGCTCCTCGATGGTTTAGAGCCAGCAGAGGATCAAGCAGCGGGTGAACGACACCCACGATCTCATGACCGAGCAGGCCCGACTGTAGAGGTTGGAGCAGGAGTAGTCGGCTCAGCAGTACCAGCAGGTTCTCGAGAACAACCGACGGGTTGCCGAGCTAAATGCTCAGTGGTCGAGCTGGGCTCTGTATGATCATCCACCACCGCCGCCGGATCAGCAGTGACTTCTCATTGCTGTTTAGTACATTTTTCTTTTTCGTATTTGCTTTTGTGTGTGTCCGGGTTGAATTTCCGTAGTTACGTTTTTGCAATTTGATTTGCTTTTTATGTTTCTCTTGCAGGTTTGAATATTTTTTCTGATGGAGCTTCAACACCGCCGCATCATCTCCTTCTCGGGTAGTCCCCTTCCCTCTCGTATTCTTAATTAGCAATGAGGACATTGCCTATCTTTTCGTTGGGGGGGTGCATGATTTTAGAATGCGGCGTGTTTTTGATAGTTATGCCTTTATATGCATGCTTGCCCAATTGCGACTTTTAACTCGTGATGATTCGTGATTGATTTTGACGGATACTTGTTTGATTATGCATTGATATGAATTGCCATTATGAGTTCTTGAATTGGGTGATGAGTTTTACATTTGATCATGGCTTCGTGGGGCACTCTGTTTGTGATTGATTGTGATAACTCCGAGCATGGTGATTTGGTATAACATTGCTTGAAATGCTAGACTTGTTTTTATAATTGTGCATTTTGTGAGATTGAGTTGGGCTTCTGCTCCTCTGGATACCATGAGCATGGGAAACCACACGAGAATACTTTACATAACCTCTAAATATTTTCATCTCGTGAATTTTGGCCATATAACACACTATTTCAAAAATTTGGCTCGAATGGCCGTTATTGAATCGCTTGAATTGTCGCTTATAGGTGATAAGAATTCTACCCCTCTTCCTCTCAGAAATCGAAAGAAACTATGTTGTAGGAATGGGTATGGGAAACCACATTAGGATACTCGGTTTATACCGAAGATCACACCTAGTGACTATTGTTCTATCTATCACCATGTTAGTGCGATTTGATTTAAAAATGAGTATTGAATGAATGAAAGATATAAAAGTCTAACTTTGAGTGATTGAAAACCGAATCTTCTTATGTTTTGAGTTTGATCGGATTGAAGTTGCATGTACGAGGGAAACACGTGGTAGTGGTTAGTGTATAGTCTTGTGATCCATTTTTAAGCATGCTTGATGAATATGATTATTGTTGCATGATTGAACTCGTTTCTTGTTTTAAAATCTCCGTATCGTTTTGAGCCTAGACTTGCTTGAGGACAAACAAGGCATTGTGTGTGGGGGGATTGTTTTATCCATTTTCGGTCTTGTTTCTCGCTCATATTGAGTCGATATTATCATATATTGTTGTTCTACTTGATTCTTTGGTTGTCGTATTTTCACATTATAGGTAAAGTTCGACAAACGGAGATAATAAGGCTCGAGAAGAGAAATGAGGATGAAAAGCACGGAAAAAGAGGAGAAATTGCACGCCAAGGCCGAGAGCTTGCCTAGCGGCCGCTAGCCCCTAGCGGTCGCTGACTCAAATGGGTGCCCCAAGACAGAACACAAGCCTAGCGACCGCTAGCCCCTAGCGGCTGCTAGCTTGTGTCACATGGAGCAGGACAGAACAAGGGGCTAGCGACTGCTAGCCCCTAGCGGCCGCTAGCCCCCACGAGGATTTCCAAGACAGAACTTGGGGGTAGCGAGCGCTACCCCCTAGTGATCGCTGGCCAGGCGGGCTCCTTCCCCCTATATATAGTGCACGCGTGATTTTACTGTATTATCATCATTCTAGGGTTTTAAACCACGAGAGAAAACACAGTAGTTAAGGATTTTCTCATTCTGTTCTAGTTCTTTAACTTGCATTATGGATTTGATTGTGATTCAAACCCAGAGACTCTTTCTAGTACGTGATTTTCAATTTAATTCGTGAGCTTTCTTATTTCCTTCGTTTTTATTTACTATTGTTCCTTTATTGTGGCTTCCTTCTTGATTAATCATGATCTATTGATCTCATTCTATCATCTATGTTAATTAGTCAAATTAAAGCATGTCAAGATTCAATTCTTTTAATTCTTCGTTTTTAGACTTAGGATTTAATTGCTTTCTTAATTCTCGCCTTGATAATTCGTTTTCTCATTCCTTTAATTTCACTAGCCTAGGTAATTAATTAATTTAGTTAATAATCATTCAAACCCCAATTATTTAATTACTTTCTTGTTTAACAATGTAGATGAAGCTCTGTTTAACCTTCCTTGAGAATACGACTAGGGTTAATTTATTAATCTATAATGATCTCATTCTCTTGCGAGTAACTTAAGTAAAATAAGTTAGAAACAAGAGGGTGGGGTTACTTCTCCTTTAGATTCATGTCTTTTATCTATGTTTCTAGGACATTGACCTCTACCTCTGTCTCTTGGGCGTCTAGCTCTTTTCGGTGGCATTCTACTGAGTTAACATCTTATTTTATTAAGATATTTTCTTTATGTTACTAATAAAAGTTAGAATAAGGAGAAAATTTCTAATTACTCGTATTCTATTGTTTCAAACTAAATATTATAACAATATATCTAATATTGTAAAGGTCTTGTATAATGCAAAAGGCTGTCAGGGTCAATATATATAATATATGAAAGTTGCATCTATGAGGACTTTTGTACTATCTTCAACATAGTTAACTAGTTGATTACTTATATGGAGAATAATTTCCACATAGAAAACATTACGATTTATACTAAGTAGAAGAAACATAATTACTAAGTTTCTCTATGGTTAAGATTCGAATTATAGACTAAAATATTTCATTACTATATAGATCCATATACTTAAGTCCATGGCTCTATAGTAAAGTTATCCCCACTAACTTCTATCATCTAACTTTTCATTTGGCTTTTATCTTGATTCATTCTTAAGCTTTTCCACCATTCTTTATGTTGTTCTTGTAGCTGTGTGCTCTCGAAATTATGTTTTATTAGGTCTCTCCAACGATAGGAATAGGGTGCTAGGAACTCATCGAGATCCTCTAATTTTGTTTTTATAATATCTCAAAACTTATGTAGTTGATTCTAAAATTTGATACCTTTTTTTTTTTGTTTTATCATTTGTTGTCACCTGGACATGGATAAGATTACTAATTAAACTCTCGAAACATGAGTTGATAATTTCATTAGAAGGATTTGGTTTAGAACCAAAACCGCTTAAGAGTTTAGATCGATGACTCATAATCGATGATCATAACTTCTTGAGGCTTCTAGTATGCTATACCTATCATTATAGAATTCTTAGGAATTCTGAATTTAAGATTTATTATGCAAGGATAATTAAATCTTTGTTAACTGACTTAACAATTTTATTTGGTTTCCAACGGTAGAAACGATAATTTATCGAATCATAGTCACGATCTTGATTTGTTATGAAAGATAATATTTTCCTCTTTTATTTTCTTGTAATTGGCCTTAAACTGTGTTTTGATATTCTCGTTCTTGATTTCGTGTAACTTGTAAAAGTTCTTCTAAGTTTTCGTCTAAATTCTCTTTTCTAAAGAGGGAACATTCCACTTAAAGCATTCTATGTTCATAGGGAAAAATCTTAAGTTTCATGAGTCTAAAATCGATGTAAAGGAATATGTTTATCCCTTTTATAACTGAAAACATATAGTTTCTGAATAAGATGCGCACATCTTTCTCGTCGAGCGTGATGTGTCAGAGTGCTAAGCTTTTGTGAACTCGCTATTTAGTCTAGTGAAACAATACTAGACTAAAACTCAAAAAGAATTTTGGGTTCAGAGCACAACCAGGCTCTTATACCACTATGTCACGACCCAACTTTACTGAGGATAACAAAGTCGGGGGAAAATGTGACTATGGGAGGGAATATAGAAGCGGGGAAAGAAATGGGGACTAACACGAAGAGGAGTATCTGATAAGTGTTTCGAAAGAGAATAACTCATTACTTGAAAGCCGGTACTAGATAACCAATATCAAAATATATGGTTCACTGTTCATAAGGTCTAGAAATACTGACTACTAATCTGAGTATCTACAGGGGAAATTGGATCAATTTCTAAGTTTACATATATGAAGACATGCAAACCCCCAAGAGTGACTACTAAAAGAGTTCGACAAAACCTTCGTTGAGCACTCTGCTTTTCATCACAGCTCAACCTGCACATTAGAAATATATGCATGACTGAGTACAAAAGTACTCAGTAGACACATGTCGAAATCGTATTCGTACATATATAATTTTCATTGCCATATCACAATGGAACATATGGATTTTATTTGAAAGAAACTTATGTTCACTAAATCTTTTTTGTGAAACCTTGAAGTTTGATCGCGATCTATGTTCTTTAGTAATCTATCATATTTGTAACTTCTGTGTGTCGGGACGGTGGCCACCTTCCACGGATACCTTGGTCGGTCAACCCGCTAAGATGACTCACGGTCCTTGTTTATACTAGTCCGAGCAGGATAGCTATTCCACTGGGACCCGAATTCGATTTTCTAAACTAATCAGATAGGTATCATACAAAAATATAAACATTTTATGGCAAGACAATACTTGAAACATATTGTCAATTCAAAAGCTATTTGAAAAGAAATAATATAAATGCTGATACAACGCACAAAAGTTTAGTTGTTTAAGAAAGCCTACCTGACTTGCTTCCTCTTCTAATATGATCTGAATTCCTTTCGTCTAGTATTTCCTCATCGCGTAACCTTAATCGCAATTATGAGGGAGATACTCTCTTTGAGGATATAATTTATTTATCTATTCAAAATGAAATATTATCCTATTATTTCATGAATTATTCTATTCTCTTACTCAACTAGTATTCGAGTAATTAGTAATTTCTGTAAATATTCTCATACAATTTTAAATCAGTCTATAATTTATTAAATTCTTGATATTTTTATTTGTTTTAACCAATTAATTAAATGATGGGTACTATAATTATTCAAGATAATTTACTTGAAAAAAAATAAATTTTGAATCAAAACATTTAGTTAATCTTATGGGATATTATTAATTTTAATTAATACTCTTTAGAATTTTTATTAAGTGTTTGATATGTTTTTGTTCTATTTTTATTGCATTTTTAGGTGTTAGTTGGTCGTGTCTTGTATTTCATTTTATTGTGTTACGTTCGTTTTTACGCCGGTATCGTACTTTGATGTGGTTGATGTAGGATGAAGATTTTGGACCAAAAAGGGAGCTTGAAATGTTGTCTTGAGTGCCGTGTCGAGAAATCCAAGCGGAGCAAGAAGATATGAAGAGTGCACGAGAAAAAGAAGAGGCGAAGGAGGCGAAGAAGGGACCCAGCGAGCGCGGGAAACCCAGCGCTCGCTAGGTGCCAAAGGAGCATAAATTCAGAGGCACACGGTCAGCGACCGCTGGCTAGCCAGCGGTTGTCCCAGCGCCCTGTGCCAGGGCCAGCGGTCGCTGGCTATTTTTGTTGACAATTTTTAGCAGCTTTCTTGGCATGATATTTGGCATATCTATCATATATTCTCCTACTGATTTGTTTCACACACGTTGGGAAACCATTCCACACACTACTTTAGACTAGTTTTGAGAGGAAAAACACATCTTGGATCGTGTTTGTCTTAGCATTTTTTCTTAGTTTAGTTTTGGAGAGGATAACACCATTGTGCCTTGGAGATTGCTTGTTTTACAACTTGAAGAGTATTTCCATTTTAGTAAGTATTGATTATTGCTTGTTGTTATTTATGTTGTTGATTATGTATGTTTATATTGTTGTTATCTCCATTAATATGAGTAGCTAAATCCATTCTAAGGTTTAGATGTTCTAAACCATTTGATTCCATAATCCAAAGCATGCTTATGATTAGTTCTTGTGCTTAACTTAAGTATTGAATGCTTGATCATCATTTGATTCTTCTTGAACACTTGGATTAATTATAAAAGATAATTCTTGTGTAGATCTAAGACTAATCAACCAACATTTTCTAATCGGAAACGAAAGAATCGGGATTTGTTATTGAACTTGTGAAAGACCTATTGTGTGATTCGTTATACGTGAGTCCGGGTTACCGTTTAACTATCAAGTACGTAAGTTAGATGTTAAACAACAATTGGAACTTCTAGTTAAATAACAAATGCATAATAGGATTTGGAATTAAGTGGTGAATGAATATTTAAACCTTAGGCCTTCACTCCATTGATTGTTTAATCCATTTTATCTTTTGGGTTCATTAGCTTAAAACAAAACCATCGAAAAACTTGTCCGTGTGTTTAGCCTATCTTATAATCGTGTCAAGTAGTACATTAGTTGATAAGCCCGGCATAGCTTTCCTTTGAGATCCGACCGGGGTTAGCTTACTACGTGCATTCCGACCTCGTTATAATTTGCGAGAACCTAAGAACTACACTTTTTAGGCTTAACATTAAGATTGGGTTCAATACTATTAAATCCATATGTATACTTAGCTCATTCTAAATAATTGTTGTAGCCCAATCTGAATTTATTATCTAAACTCATTGAGATTTCTTTTACCTATATAACTAAAGGGGAGTAATTTTAAATATAACCTCCACTTCTCTCTTCATAGCCCCTAATTTAAGATAATAATAAAATTAATAAGGAATATACTATTATATCCTCATAGCCTCTAATTTTAAATCAAAATAAATATTAAAAATCTTCATTTAAAACTCAAAATCCATAGCCTCCGATTCAATATTTAAGAAAAAGTTAAATAATTAAAAAAAATCTGTGAAATAAAAAGAACACTTGATAACGAAAAAATAAATAAAAACATGAAATGAAGAACATTAGAAGATGCTTTATTCTTTCATCTAATATCTCTGTTTTGATTTGGTAAGAGGTACTAGAATAAAAGCAAACAGGAAATAAAGAGAAACTGTTGGAATAGTTGTTAAAAATGAAAGTGAGAATTTTGTCCCACATTGGTTGTGCTATCAAAGTAGGTGGAGTCCCT
>JAPKLX010000122.1:132717-178170 GCA_026898415.1 Leonotis leonurus
TATTTCTTGCTTCTACCAAGTTTGAATGGGGAACTGATTTCCCAACAGAAACAAATGAAAAAAGAAGAGGTGAGAATTGGAACACAACATCTGGTCGAAAGTTATCGTTTATTCATGCTCACCAAGTGATTGCACCGTTCCCTCACATTTATCCTCCTCAAGCAAACCAAACAAGAGGAATGGTAGGTGGGAAAAGAAAGAAGAAGTCTATGCAGGCGGGATCTTTCCATAAGAAAATAAATATCGACATGGAAAGTTGGGTGAAGGGGAAGCAAGTACAGCAACAAACTGTGGTGGTTGAGACTTCAGTGGCAGAAAGGATACATAGAGTAGGTAGAGATGAAGGTTTGAGGGGGACGGTTGATGGAGGGTGCACAACAGCAAAAGCAGCAGCAACAGTTGGAACTTCAACAGAGAGTGGACGATGGGGTGAGACGTGTGCAGCTGGCTGGGGACGAAGCAAGCAAGGCGCAACAGCTGGAGTAGTTTGGGAAGAAGCTTATAATGCTAGAGGCGGTGGTTGGGGAGTATCTGAGTAGAATAGATGAGGAGATTGGGGAGCAACGCAGCAAGGTGGTAGTTGGGGAGGAGGAGATTATCATCAGAAGCAGCACGAGAGTCAAGGTTGAGGAGGAGAAATTCATCATTATCAGCATGATAGTCCTAAAGTTTGGGCAATAAAGTAAAATTTATTTTTATTTTTAGTCTATTTGCTTAATATATTGAATTTATTTGCTTAATTATTCACTAGGTTTGTTTGTCGATGTGACGTTCTATTGGTTTTTAATTTAGCCTATCTTCTATATATATATATTAAAACAAGGTTTTCAATTGAACATCAATTTCAATGGCAATTATGTAATTACGTTCAAATTAATAACCTATTATATAAGTGTAGATTAAATGATTTTAGTTACTAATAAATAATGATTAAACTTCCAAATTACTTGACAAATGAAGTCATAAAAGTAATTACCCATATTTTATTATAATTATATTAATTCTAAAATTTAATCTATTTTGTATGTAGAAATATATCCAATATACATCTTAAAATTGAAAAAAAAAATATGTTATAATATAAACAATATTACAAAATCATGACAATAAGTGATCAAATTATCTAGAAAAATAATTATTTAAAACTTATTTTAAATAAATATACTCCCTCCGTCCCATTTCATTAGTCTCATTTAATTATTTTAATACACCCAATTAAATATAAACTAGAACTAATGAAGTGGACAGAGGGAGTATTAAATATAAAAGAATAACTATTAATAATTCATATTATATAAAACCATCTATATATAGAGAGGTTCAAATAATATTTGTAATATTTTTGTCACCTAAAGCCACTTAATATTTTAAAGACTTTTTTTCTTTTTGAGAAAGTAATCACTTTTAATGAGATTGTCCAATAAGAAAATATTAACACTGTTAGCGTGACCAATTGAGAAATAGTTTTTACCAAAATTATTGGTTACATGCTTTCACTAAATATTTAGTCTTCAATGTTGTATAAATGATTGTACTTTTTTGTAATTTTATTTTATTTATATATTTTTGTGAAGACCAAAGATATATAAATTGATTTAAGAAAAAAAAAATGCTTGATTGTCGAATTGTGAAACTGTCGTTAATCTTAATCTTTTATTTCCATAAATTTGAATTTTTTTTTGTTTTGACTA
Organism: Leonotis leonurus; assembly: GCA_026898415.1. Classification (NCBI taxonomy): domain Eukaryota; kingdom Viridiplantae; phylum Streptophyta; class Magnoliopsida; order Lamiales; family Lamiaceae; genus Leonotis; species Leonotis leonurus. The sequence continues at coordinate 134,409 of JAPKLX010000122.1, forward strand.
TAGAATAGCTTATACGTCATCTAACTCTCCTTTGTACGTACATAGATACTTTTAAATTTATCACTCATTTGAATAATAAAAAATGGTAAAATTACTAAAATTGATAATAAATAATTAATTGTGAATAGAAAATAAGAAATTTAGAAATAAAATATGTTATCAATTTTATCTATTATATCTTAAAAATCAAACATATCGTAACGTAACTCATATAAAAAAAAAATATTATATAAAAAATGAGAAAATATGTTAACCATCTATTTTTGAATTAATCTATCAACTTGATGTTATATTATATATCATTAATTAATTAACATGAAACCTAATACACTACAAAAAATGCATTATATAGCAACGGAATAGAGACGGAAAATTTTTCCGTTTCTAAATTTTAACGGATTAACAACGGAATTGTTATGGAATTATTGTAAAATTTTAGTAACGGAATTAATGACGGAATTATCCGTTATTAAAAACTTAGTAACGGAATTTTTCATTACAATTTCATTACTAAAATTGAATAAAACATTATAAAAATGGAAATTCCGTTACAATTCCGTTGTTATATATAGTAACGGAATATATTCCGTTGTTAATTTTTTTTAGCAACCATCGATATTACTACGGATAAATCCGTTACAAATCCGTTATTAAAATTTTTAGTAACGGAATTTCTTGGTTTAGTAACGGAAAAATTTCGTTGCTAAAATAAACTTTTTTGTAGTGATAAATTATTTATATTATTTTTTACATGTTTATACTTAATGCATAATAAATTGTTTGTATTTAGTTGTAACAATTGTGTTCCATTAAAAATAAGAAAAAAAAATACTCTTTTTTAACTTGAATTTGTATAGACGATTACATGTGGAATATTTTATTAGTTTAACAACTTTATTGTAAATCTTTGTATGTATTGCTATTTTATAATTGTATGATAAATTATAATATAATATAATTACAATTATTTCAATTACTTTTACCTTTTGTCGTACATCGTACGGGTACACAAACTAGTTTGCTTAACAAGTCAAATATAATTGCTTCATAAATTAAATTATTTTTTAAATAAATCAGAGACCAAACTGTTAAATTTATTTGCATACTAAATTAATCATATTTGCTTAATATATAAAGGTTATATAATTAAAGTACTAATTATAATTGCTAGTAATGATCTATATGATTTAAATTTGCCTATTTGCTTAATAAATTAAATTGATTTGCTACACAAATTAAACAATTTTATTAAAATTTATCATTGGAAATTAAATTTATTTTCTATAAAAGGAAAATCTTTATTGCATAATGAATTGAATTTGTTTGCTCCATCATCAAATTTATTTGCTTAATAAATTGTATGTGTTTACTTAATCACTAATTATACGTATTTGCTAAATGGGTCGATATGACATAACAAATAATAGTGGTTTGTATTTTTTTTTAATTAACCGCTAATGCAGTTTTTGGTTTTATTTTTTATTTTTTAATAATTCACTTAACCGATAGAAAATCGAATGGTCGGATTTTTTGTATCGCAAATAAATGTTTAATCAACCCGTGCTAACCTCTATTTTATACGTCCATTAATGAATATTTGGTCAAATGCTAAAATTTATATAACACAACTCAAAGCCTAAGTAAGTTCACGCATTATATAAAATTTATTTGCTTAATTATTCATTAGGTTTGTTTGCCGATGTGACGTTCTATTGGTTTTTAATTTAGCCTATTTGCTTATCAAGTCAAATATAATTGCTTCATAATTAAACCTTATACAAAGTTCATGCCTAACACATTTCCAAAATTTGGCCATAAAATTTACCCAATTTTAAAACTCATCCCAAACCTTTCCCACAATGCATCAGTTGTCCCCATTCATTTCCCTTCTCTCTCAAATTTTTCTTTCTCTGCAACACAATCGAATTTTCTTATGCAAACCCACACTCTGCAAAACACCTCTCACTTTCCCTCTCATCGATTTTCTTTTGCTAGTTTCTGCAACATAAGTCTTTCATTCTTCTTCACCACACACCCACATCTCTCTCCCTCTACTTTCAGCATTCTCAAGCTTCTATAAATCTCAATTTCACTACTCACTATATCTCTAAATTCCCTTGCTCTCTCTCTTGTTTCTCGGCTCTCTCGACTGAACGGCGAAGAGCTCGACGGGATGTTGCTGTCGATCGGCTCATCTCCATCAAAGGTAAAATCTTCTCCTTTCTCTATTTCTGAAATTTCTAGTTTCTATCTTATTTATTATCTATAAATTTCACAACCTTCTCTCAATCTCTTAATATCGGCTCTCTCTCTCTAATGAAAGGCCAAAATTCGTCGGTGACTCCCTCTATTTCTCTCGGTGGTCAGCTTCGTAGCCCACAAGGGCTTCCTCCGCCGTCTGACTTCTGTCCACCGCTTGCTGGATAAGTTTTGTTTGGATTTCAATAGGGTAATATCTAAGTTCTATTCTTTTGTCATTTCTATTTGGAAAACTCTATTGCATGTTATTCCATACCTGGATTTCATTGAGAATAAGATTTAGGAAAGGTCCTGTTCTAGTTCTGAAATTTCAACATTTCATATCAGATTTCGATTTCTGATATTTATGTATTTTGCATGCTCCCGGTTACTGAATGAAAAGGATTTGGGAAATTATTATTATTAAATCTATTTTCTTCCTATTATATCTGAAAATGTTCTGTTCTGAAAGGGTTTCTATTTATTCTCCCAGTTGACTTGGTTCCAATTTCAGATTTTGGTTTTGATTTCGTAATGATGATCTCTGGTTTATTTTGATTCTGGCCAAGGGAGAGATTTGGAGTTTGGCTGGTTCTGTGATTCGCTTGATAGGGTGAGTTTGGGATGGTTCAGCCCTTGGGACACCCTAGGACTCAGCTGTGGTCTAATGTTTTATGCTTCCATTAAGTTTGTTCCTTTCCCTTTTTGAATTCTAAGTTCCAGTATATGTATCTGTAATTGATTTTTTGTAGAATTCTTAGTTTTGATTGCTACATGATTCTATGTTAGTAAGGTTTCAGATTTGTAGTTTCTATGTCCTGGAGAATAATTTCTAGGGTTCTAAGCATCTATCTGATTTGTGTCTCTTCAGTTTGAAGTTTTCTAAATCTTAACTTAGATCATTTAGAAGCTTTTAATTTTTAAATCTTCAACTCTGGATCTGGTAGGTTGCTAGGTTGTTTCTGAGCATAACTTGAGTTCTAAAGTTCAATATGAAAAAAAGGTATATATAAAATGTGTCTAAAATCAGTACTATAGTTTAGAACAGAAGAGAGAGCACAATAAATATGTGTTTCTAATTTCTCAATTTTGTTTGAGTAGAAGATGGTTTGAACTTAATGCTAAAAGAGTAAAAGCTAAGGTACGAAATTTGTATACCTCAAGAATTAACACTTGTTTTGAGATGGATTGAACACTTCTTGTTGAGTAATGAGGTGGGCAGAGCTTCTTCCTTAAGCTCTCGAGGTGGTTTTAGTATGGGTAGAGAAACTGATTTTGTTTGCTAAGTGTTTGAGGGTAAATATGATGAAATCTCTATGTGCTTAAATAGAGTAATCTAAGAGTGTGAGTATACGTAGTATTTGGATTAGGTGGATTTGTCTAAAGTGTACTTGATTGTTTAGCTTTAAATCCTTTGAATATCTTCAGCCCCTCCCCTATATCTCTATTTTCAGCCCCTCCCTGTATCTCTATTTTCAGTCTTTATAAGTCTATTTCTGTACTTCTATCTTTATACCTTAGAAAGCACTTTCAACCTATATCTGTGAAATGAAAGTAATAAATAAATTTTATAGCTTAGAAGCACTTTCTACCTCAACTTCATCAAAGGTAGTCTTAACAACTTTTCAAACATTCTGAAATATAAAATTAATTTAACTTTAAGTTCTCCAGAATTGAACAAATAGTCACTGCATATTAATGATATAATATAACAAACCAGAACGTTATCATCCAATTTAGGAAGATTTGTAATTTCGGAAAGTGATTCACATTTCTGCATAAACACCTCATCGGAAAATGTGTACATGCATATAAATAAATGAATTCATATAATCTGAGTTTATTTTCGTACGAGTTTAAAGGATAAGGATGTGTAACAAGACATTTATTGACTTTGAAATTATTATACGGGCGTAAGACGAGAACTAATTGGTTGGACATAGTTACATTATTTGAATTGACTATATTATGTATAAAGATGAACAAATTCAAATAATGAACATTAATTTTTTACGAGATTGAGACATAAATGAGTTGTTTAAGAGATGATAATTTAATGTGATCACAATTATACTTATAATCGTATGTCAGTTCACTTTCTCATTATTTTGAAATTGCACTAGAGAACTCTCCAATGGAGAACAAGAGCTGGAGCATCCACACCCGCCGCGAGATCACCACCAAGTACGACATCCTCGAGCGCATCGGCTCCGGCGCTTACTCTGACGTCTACAAGGCCCGCCGCCGCTCTGACTCCACCACCGTCGCCCTCAAGGAGGTTCACGACTACCAGTCCGCCTCCCGTGAGATTGAGGCGTTGCAGACGCTCCAGAACTGCCCCAACGTCGTCTTCCTCCATGAGTACTTCTTGAGCGATGATGAGGATGCCGTTCTCGTGCTCGAGTACCTCCCCACCGACCTCGCCGCTGTCGTCAGCTCCGCCAAGAAGGTCTGGGATGGTGGCATCACCCCCGGCGAGGTCAAGCGGTGGATGGTGCAGATTCTGCGCGGGGTCGACGCCTGCCACCGTAGTTCGATTGTTCATAGGGATTTGAAGCCCTCGAATCTTCTGATCTCTGCCGATGGAATTCTCAAAATCGCTGATTTTGGCCAGGTATGAATTTGTTGATTGGAAAATTTAGGATTTTGTTTTTTTGGAATTCATGATTTTTTGTGATCTCTATTGTGGTTGTTGATGTTATGAGTAAAAGGTGAAGTTTTGATGATTGTAGTGACAATATTTTGATTGGTAATTGTGAAGAATTGCAACCAATTTTGCTCTGCGTTGATGAGAAATTTAGGTTAACATCAATAATGTAAATTTAGCAGTCTGCGAAAATCTTATGTCAAGTTGCGGTTGGAAGTGGAGTTTTTTGGAAAATATTAATGGCGACATTGTCTTATATTAATATTTTCTTGTGATCCACATAGATATGCTTATGGTTCGTATTAGATATATGTAATCTCATGAAAATCATCGATGCTGAACTGGTCGTGACTGTGGCATTATTATTGATGCATTCTGCACAAAGTTGAATGCAACTCGAGCTAATATGTCAGGTGCATCATGGTCGCTGCTTGCGTATTTATTCTTTATTTCCGATTCTAAAGAAGAAGGCTTCTACTCATTTTCACACCCTTGTTTTTGTCCTCCTGCCTATGAAATTAAACAATTGTATTTGTTGTTTGTCTAATCATACCTTGGAACTTTCCATTTTCATTAACTCCTCATTACTATAAATTAGATAACATTGAAGTCATCTTCTAGGCAGGTTGACAACGATTATGCCTTCATATGTGTCTGATTAGTGTCTAATCACAGATGAATCCCCTTGTTATTACTTGTTTTCTGATTGGTATTTGGTTCTGGAACCTTCTGAGTTGAGTTCGTCATTCTTAATTATTGTTTCGCTATCCATTAACTTTGTCGGTGTTAGGAGGATGTTTCCAGATGTGCATTATAAATTTATAACATATTAAAACTATTAGGTGCTGCTATTTGATTTACTTTTAACGTTGTTGACTGTTAAGGTTAGTTACTTATTTCGTAGCACTGAAACTTTATTCATTTCCCTGATTAGGCTAGGATACTTCTTGCACCCGGATTTGTTGATGAGGGTGCTCATAACCAGTTATCTGATCAGCCTTCGTCAAATCAAGCAGCTTTTCCTCAATCAACTGAAACTGTTTCCAGATTTGATGGACACTCCTCCCAAGAGCACGTGGAACTAAGCAGCGAACAAGGAGCTGCAGATCCAGAAGATATCAGAATGGGTGACTTCCCCAATGATGTTGATGAAGAAAGTGTAACTCATGATGGAGCTGCTTCTTGCCTTGCTACATGCACGACAAGTGATCTTGAAGATCCTTTCCGCCATTCTTATTCTTACGAAGCTGAGGATGGCCAAGTTGATGGGAATGGCCCCCTCACCTCATGTGTTGGAACACGGTGGTTTAGAGCCCCGGAGCTACTTTATGGTTCCACAAATTACGGTCTGGAGATCGATCTGTGGTCACTTGGCTGTATCTTTGCCGAGCTGCTTAGCCTCAAACCGTTATTCCCCGGCACTTCGGATATTGATCAGCTGGGTAGTATTTTTAGCGTTTTGGGTAACTTAACTGAGGAGGATTGGCCTGGTTGCGTACATCTTCCTGATTACAACATAATATCATTTGGTAAAGTTGAAAAACCAACAGGCTTAGAAGCATGCCTTGTTGATCGATCTCCTGATGAGGTTCTTCTTGTGAAGAAGCTACTGAGTTACGAGCCAGCAAGCAGAGCGACTGCAATGGAACTGCTTCACGATAAATGTTTGAATGAAGAACCATTACCAGTTCCTGTATCTAAGTTAAGGGTCCCCTCTAAACATGGGAGTCCTCATGAGGATTCTTCTGTGAACTGGAATGATTATGAAGGTCTTGAATCAGATTCGGAGTTTGAAGATTTTGGGCCGTCGATGGTCACAACTACAGAAAACGGGTTCTCGATTCAGTTCTCTTAATGAGCAAGGATGCTGCAGATTTGCTCATGTTAAACTTATCTTCTGTTGTGAGGAGAGGAGAGGGATATAATTATTTCACTTTTTATGACTGGCTTAAGAAAATGAATAGAATGTGGTAATGCATGCCTCTGTAACCATTGTTTTTCATACTTTTGTGGCTTGTTTACATTGAATTCCTCATTTAATTAGAGCTGAACAAAATTACCGGAAATTTTGAACTAAAACTGAAAAAAAAAATTAATTTAGCTCGTTGATTTATTTTTCTAAAAAGAGTATTATATTTTTAGTTGGTTTAGTGAAACTGATAGGATAATAGAAGTTCAGAGCGCTTTTTATCTTCATATGATGTTTGGTTTAATGAGTTTCTCATACATATAGAGTTGTGATTTCTGATTGTAATGTACATTACAAGGTCTCGGTGGACCTTTTAGGTTTAATTGTTACTCATTTAATCTTGCAAGTTGCAAGCTGACTATTATGTTTCTTTACTCCTTTTCATATTTAAATATTGTTAGTAGGCTTCCCGTGGTTGTAAATTTTACCCAAATATTTCATGTTATTTGAAAGTTGAAGTCTCTTTGCACAATGACTAATGTGTAATAGGCAGAGAGAACTTATTTGGGAGATTAAGGTTTAAAGCATTTAACTTTGAAAGTTCCACATTTATGATATATGTGTGTTTTTTTGTTTACGTTGTTTCTTTTCTCTTCCTTACCAGCCTTCAGAATCTTCTCATTTTGTGAAGGCAGCTTCTTGTGCCTCGCTATCAGATATGTTTACAAGGTATGTAAATTTGGACTAGCATCAGCTTGCCATCATAGAAGATGCTTCCTAAATAGATTAATTGTTTTGTATGAAAAATCTGCCATTTTGAATTAATGGAGATTCTCGAGACTCTGTAGATATCTTAGTTGTACTATACCCATTGTTCTAATTTTAGTCGTCATTTTTTCAAGTTCTGTATTTTCGGGCTTTCTTATTTCATTTTTTAAATAAATGCTCTCCTTTATCATTTATAGCATGATTGGTAGAAGCATGATCCAAAAGATAAGTAAAAACAAATATCATTACAAAAAATAATATAGATGTCAGATAAAACTATTACTTAAATAAATGCTCACCTTTATCTTTTATAGCATAAAAAAATATTAATGTGGTCATAAATTAAGAATAATTTAAATAGAATAATGTTTCTTTTATCCCATGGTTATGAGTTTGAATAGTTAGAACTTACAACGACTGTCTTATCATATGCATTATTGCAATCCACAATATAGAAAATTACATCTCACTCGACAACTTGTTCCTCTTCCACAATATAGGAAATTAAATCTCACTTGAAAACCTTGATCCTCTAGTCTTGGCAACGACTTTGGTTGGATTTTCAGTGGTGAATGATTATATCATCCAACCTTTTCGATGACTGTTTGATAATTGTTGGTTTTTATATCTACATCTAGCTAATCATCTCTTCAATTGCTAAACATCATCATCAACATTACGTGTTCATGTTCAAGTAATTATACAATATTTTATTATAAGGAAAATCATATTAGAACTAAATTTTTGCAAAGACCTCTACTTTAAATAACGTTATCTCTTCACATTCACTATTATATTTCCTAACAAACAACATAGTGATGAAATTAATTTCTAGAAAACACAGAGCAAAAAAACGACAAATAATCACTAATCAATTGGCCGTTCTTTTTGCAAGAACCCCTTGATTATAGAGATAAATACAAGATCTCTAAGTCATCATCAGGATGCATAAAGAAACTTTTCCCCGCAATTAGGAAGTGAGTCAATCTAAAACAACTGTTTTTTTCTCACTCTTCAAGAAATGCCTAATCCAATTGCTCTAACCTCTCCAATTCACCCCACAATCATCTCGTTATCTGATAAGCGCAAGAGCTGCATCAATTGGTGCAATCTCGAATTATAAAAAACTCTAGAGAGAAAGGGGAAATGGTATAGATAAATAATTTGATATAAATAGCTTATAAAAGCAAATATTAAATACTTTATATATTTATTTAGAAACACATTAATAAATAAACATATAGTGCAATTTACCTTTCAACATTCTCATAAGCATAGTAAACCATGTCATTAATCCGATAGAATAAAATTTGGACACAAAAACAACATTACTAACAACCCTTTTATAAGGTTGAACATGTAATAGTGGAGCATCTTTTTGTGTGACCTCTTCACCACATCCTTTATTCTCATTTTCTAGGACAAAATTCACTATGCCTATATAATTGACATATTTGAAAACTTACAAAATCATTTTTTTTTTAAGTTTTTAGCTATACATAACAAAGATATCTTTATCACAATATAAACTTATCAACATGTTGAGATTTTCAGCATCTCTTAGGCAATTCCATTGCCCGAGAGATCAATTGACTTGAGAAACAACGTCGTCTTGGTATAAAAACGCCAGGGCTCATGATGTCGAAGATGCTCTCCCAATTATATAAACTTTACAATATGAAATTGATTGAATCAATGAAAATCTTTCCATTGCTAAACCAGCTTTAAGAAATACTAATTTAATTTCAGAAAAATTGAGAGACAACTATCTATCTCTTCTTATTTATATGCATTGATGAAAAGAGAAAAGAAGAAGGTGAAGAAGCGTGTCGTTTCTTTTAGTAACAACCTTGAACAGATTAACAAACATAACAACTAAACCATCTCAACCATCCATTAACTAATGTTGAGCCTACGGCTAGGATTACAAAAGAGCATATGAAACCATGCATGGGAAACCATGCACACATGATCTTCTCGCCTTCACTGATAATCGACGTCGATTATCATGTACCTCTATGTGTTCTCCCTGCAACGATCATGATAGAAAGTCTCCGGAGCACGTGGGGATGGCCCCCAAGAAGTTGTTTCCAGCCAAATTCAAGAGCTGGAGCCGCGGTAGCTTGAACAATGTCGCTGAAATTAAGCCGTGTTGGATCAATTGCATGTTCAGGAAGACGAAATTCTACATTTTCACTCCGATCCACAAGGTAATGTTGCGGAAGAAGGTGTTCTTCCCGGTTTCCATTGCACCACACACACTCTTGGCGGGTGTGACCTGAATATGGGCCCGGCCTGAGCAGGAAAATATTGGAGTATGTTGTGCAGTTGGGAACTTGTGATCTTCGGTGACAAAGCCCCAGTCGTAATTTTGTAGTGATCATCACCGTACTCGAGTATGCATGTGTTGATTCTCCTAGACCTTGATTTCAGACCACAAGTGTCGATTTCGACAATTTTTCGGGTTGTCCTTTATTAAGATCAGGTGGTAAGCGGTAAGCCAAGAATCATTACCAACCATTCTAAATCAATAAGTTGATTGTCTTTTGCATCTAAGATCATCTCACAACCCAACAAAAAACAGAAGATGTATGAAAATGAACTGAGAAAACCTCTGTATGGTGTAATATTAATTATTTAATAATTGAGACCAGAAAATTAGTGAGAGGGCAGCAATGAGTTTAAGCAATATATTTAAGAGAAAAAGAATAAATAAATCAAGAACAAATTTTCCTTTAAAAAATGAATACTTACCTTGGTACTTTGCAACTTCTTATCCATCGTAAAACAACTTGTAGGAATCGTGTTTAATAAATATATATTTTATATATATTTATAGTGGTCAATGAAGTTTGACCAAGATTTAAGTGACGTGACGACCTAGGATCGTTCTACGTTCTGAGTAGATGATCGTGGTATATTTATTTTCTCTAAACCGATTCCCGGTGAGTGAGAAATAAAGGTTTAAAGTGAGTCACTTAAGGTATGGAGTTAAATGTTTGAGACTAAGTATGAGGAAAAAAATACTTGTCTCACATTGGTTATAAAACCAATATTCATAATGTATATAAGGAGGTTAAGAAACCTATGGATTGACAAGTTGGGTCAAAGACCATCTGACACGCGCGGGCCAGCAGCTAGCTGTCCCAGAAAACGGCCTACCCCTTATTCTATTATATTTTGTAATAGAATAGCTTTAGAGATTTGTATTTTGGAGCTAATGTAATCTTCATTTTTCTTTCCCAGAATATTATTTTTATTTTTCTCTTCCCATTTGTTTATCTACACAACTTGTGTCACGACCCACCTTTAGTAAGTATAGTAGAGTCGAAGAAAACCGTGACTAAGGGATGGAATATGGAAACGGGAAAAGAAATAGGGACTAACACGAAGATGAAAACATGATAAGTGCTTCGATAAATAAAGATTCATACATGAAATTCAGTACTAAGTAATTAAGGCACAAATGATGATAGCTGTAGTTAAGTTCGTTTTCTAGTGCATTTGGTTTTGAGCTCAGTATGCAAATGAATATAAATCTCAAGATTGTTCAACTAAGTGAGTTGAGAGCGGCTAAGAAATATAGAGATACGTATGGTCATTGAAGAAACTAAACAAGAATAGTTAGGTTTGGTCGGTGTCTGACACAGCTGTAGCTCGATACGACTATTTAGAAAATGGTACAGAAAGATGTCTGCTTTATCTGTTCCATTAACCCTATCCTAACTAGGATTATAATTCTTTATTTTTATTTTTTTTGTTTCATGATGGTTAGAAATAAAATTATTTAAACGCTAGAGGATCTGACTTCGTATTATGCATTTCTTGCTCGTGTAGGAGGTATCTCTTTCTGGAGGAAGATTCCAGAATTGCTTGAGAGAAATTCGCTCTCGTGCTACTGATTTTGAGGATGAGAATAAGGGTATCAAGATCACAAAAAAGGATTGGGAGAAGCTGCGTGTGAACATTGTTTCCTATAACAATTTTCCTACTGCTGGTTTAGCGTCTTCATCTGCTGGTTTGGCATGCCTTGGTGATTTTAAATTCCTTCAACTACTTCCTTACAAATCAAAAGATCATGTCTTTTATTTTCCACATTGCATGTTTATCTTGCAAAGCATTAAAACTGGATCAGCTCTAGACTTGGAGTTGTTTAAAAAGAACTTTCGTGAATTAAATAATTGTTTTGCATGCTTGTCATTGGCACTTGGAAGTAACTAATTTCATGTTGAGTTAACTTGTTCAATCTAAATTCTATCTTCATCTTCATAAATCGTTAATGATGAATACTGGTGAATAGGTGCTAATTAGCTTTTGCTATAAATTTTATTTATGTTAGTTTCATAACAAAGGTAATTGTTTGAAATTTTCAATTTTTCCCCTGGCAAAGCTAATGAACGTGGAAGAAGACCACAACAAACTGTCTGCTATTGCAAGGTAAATATAGATTTCCTGAGTTCATTGATCTCAAATACGTCTTACAACATACTCATCATGTTCTTTCCTTAAAGTCTCTCGATCATACGATTATTCATCAGCAACAAACTTGTTACGCCGTACTTCAAAATACTCCACAGATGGAAATGACATTCCTTCAAATTCACGCAAACTTCTTCCATAGTTACCCAACAATTTCTCAATTTCCACAAGAACATAATTTTGGATCTCGTCATCAGTTAACACCAAATCTAATATTATAAATAAATGTGAACTTTCATATGAACAATAAAAAAAATCCAAAAATTACAAAAAGTACATAAAAGTAATTAAATTATTTTAAATTATATAAAATAATAATATACTAGGATATTGAAGCAACAATCGTTGACTATACAGTACGTCATCCGATGAATATTTCCAACAATTGCTCCAAACAAATTGTGGATGACTCTGAATATTTCCAACAGTACGTCATCCGATGAATTTGAAGTTAAGAGTGTCACAAATAAATTCCTCAAACCATAAGTCATTTCCCAATGACTTGCTTCTATAATGCCATCAATGTACTATCTATCATCTTCATGTAGACCAAAAGCATAACATGCATCGCGAAATGTCGGATGTAACACACCATTAACTGTTCGAATATCCTCAAAACACGTAGCACCTTTTACAATGTTGATGAGACACCTCAAGTAATATGATTCACCAGAACCAGGAGACACGTAATGCACTCTTCCGATAGAATACATTGACTTCTTAGGGGTCCACTGATAAGTACCACTGTCCCAAACAAACTTTGTAGGAAACTGATGGTAACTCAATTCTCTTGCTTCAGGATATATTTCATTTGCTACAAACCATGCCAAAAACATGCTATCATTCACCCTTCTTCGATTGACAACTCGTTCAAGTGGTTTAGATTCCGAAAAAATAACATTATGTTCTCCCGGAAGATGGAAACTCAATCTTTCAACAACCGGTTTACGATATTGATCAATTGGAAATCCAAATAATCTCCAAGCAGCTTCACATGCAGATATATACCAACAATCATAATATTGTTTAATCTTGTCAAGATTATGCTCTGATGCTTCTTCTCTACTTGAGTTGTAAAATGAAGCAGTGACTCGATCGTGGCCTTTATTAATGTATTTAAATAAATACTTAATAGATCGAGATTGATTAAATCATTCCACATTTATATGAGCTCGAAACTTCAAAAGAAGATCACGATTATGCGGCACAACATACATATTATCCAATGAGATATTGTTCTTAAAAACAACGCGACCACTGTCATGTATCCTGTACACAAGATATCCTTCTTCATCAACTGTCGTTCATTCCATAAACTTCTTCAGGAAATATTTGGAACAACAACCATTAGACATGCAAGGAGACGATTTTAAAGTAGCTCCGCATGGAACGTGCACCATAAATTCCTGAACTGCAGAGTAATATTCATAATCCTGATTAGGATCTGGAATCTCAGCATAAATAATTTTATCAATGTGCGTGGGATCAAGAATCTTGTCTTCTCTTGCTAGAAATAGCAAAATATGAGCATGAGGCAATCCTCTCTTATGAAACTCTGCAGTGTAAACAACTACACGAAAAAATATATATTATTAAGTGCAATATAAATATGTAATTTTTTTTTATCTAATAATACTATATAAATGCAATACCTGCTTTCACAACACCAAATAAATCATCTTTTCGCAACGTTGCAATCAATTTGTCCAACTTCACTTTGAATACACGACAAATACTATCAGGACGATCTTTCAGTTTTAACTTCCTATCATGAAGATGTCTTACAATCTCAGGCCATTTTGGATTGCAAGTGAACGTGATAAATAAATCCGGATAACCGGCCCATCCACATATAGCCATAGCATCTTGATAGTTCTGAATCATATACCGAGCACCGCCGGTTAAAACTTGATGGTAAAATTATTCTCTTCCCTCGAGTCGCTGGATCATTCTCACCCCTTAATAATGCATCTGTTAAACCTCTATAAATATCACAGGGAAACTGCTTTTGATTACTTCGAACAAAGCGTAGTCTTCCAACTTCAACCATGGTATAAGCATCAACAACAAATTGTTGAAACAACCGCTTTGAAAATAAGAGAACAGACAACTCACCAATTTTTTCATGAAGTCGATAATCAAGATATTCTTTCACACTAATTTTTTTTCCTAACAAACTGAGTTGCACAGATATTCCCAGAGAAACAGATATCTTCCATATATCCATCTTCACCGTAAGGAAAAAGTAGAGGATATTGCAATGCCAAATATGATGAATGTAATTCAGTTATTTGTTTCAAGTCACCACTCTTCATCTCAATTATAATATCGCGATCACCAATAGATTTATCAATATCTCCACCAACTAATGTTGCAACCTCGAAAACTGAAGGCAAATTATACGTTCTGTCATCTTTACCCCTCTTCCCAATCAATCGTAGCTTCACATTTTCATAATTTCCATCAAAAATCCTTTCTTTTGCCATCCTAAACGACTTCGCTAAGACATTATTCGCATCTAGCATATTTTGCAAATCACAAACAATTTATGAATGCAATTGATCGACTTTCTCCAATTCCCTAATACCATGACATCAAATTTTAAAATATATAAATAAGTTTAACAACAATGAAATTCCAACAATTCAATAAATATATAATACTATAAATAAATGAAACAAAACACAATAAAATAAAATTACCTCACAGATAATAATCTATTCTGAACTTCATTATCGGTATCAAAAATATATATTTGGGCAAATTTTGGGGGAACATCAACTTCAGATATCAAGCTTCCAATTAAATGATAATTCTGACCATGTAAGTGAAATACCTGAGGACCATTACCATGATTCAAACTGTGATCAATCTTCTCACCCATAGATGTGAAACTAAACATGCTATTATACGATTTGATATTTTGAAGACTGTTTTATCTATTTTTGGTCTCGTTTCTCTCGTAATATAGTCTATAATATCGCTTGTTGTCGTTCGATTTGATGCTTTTGTATTCTATATATTTCACTTTAGGTTAAGATTGACACACGAAGCTGACAATGGTCGAGAAGAGAAACGAGGCCGAAAAGAGGTGAAAAGATGAAGAAAAGGATGGAGAGACAGAACGTGTGCCTAGCGGTCGCTAGCCCCTAGCGACCGCTGACTCGTGCGCGAAGATCAGGCAGAACTAGGGGCTAGCGGTCGCTACCCCCTAGCGACCGCTGGCCCCTTGAAATTTTGGAAGACAGAATAGTGGGGCAGCGCTCGCTACCCCTCTGACGCAGTATCTGGTCCAGCGCTAGGGGCTAGCGAGCGCTAGCCCCCAGCGCTCGCTAGCCTGACGGATGTCCCTTCTCTTATTTAAACCTCCACGCGTGATTTTCAATAGAGCTTCTACTTTCACTTTTTATACTTCTAGTCTAGGGTTTAGACCACGAGAGAAAACACTTTAGCTTAGTTTATCTTTAATAGTTCGTTTCTTTCAATTCGAAGTTGTGGATTCGTTCGTGATTCAAACCCGGTGATTCTTAATGCATTATTTTTCCTTTCAATCAGTGAGTTCTTTTATTGCTTTCTTTAATGTTTTATGAATTATTTTCTTCTTGTTCTGCTTTTGATTAATTCCAAATTCTTAATCCAAACCTCTTCAATTATGTTAATTAATCACATTAAGGAATGTTTAAATTCAGTTCTTTAATTCTTCGTTCTTAGATTTATGATTTAAGTACTTATTTAATTTTCGTCTAGATAGATTAATTAGATTAAAAATCCAAAAACCTTTCTTTTTAATTGCTTTCTGTTCTACAACATAGATAAAGCCCTGTTTAGCCTTCCTTGAGAATACGACTTAGGGTTAACTTACTAGTATACATCGAACTCGTTCTCTTGCGAGCTATTTAATAATAAACTGGAAGTATATTGGCTGGAAAGATTCCTCGTGCCCGATACTGAGTCCCTTTATCGGACAGTGGGTCTGGTCTAAACAACGCCGCGTACTACAGTTAAAAATAAGTAGGAACAAAGACAATGGTCGCTCTTTGAATCTCTGTCAAACACAAAATCATACAATAACTTAGGAGCACAAACTAATTTTGGAAGTTGAATCTTGCCATTACCACAACACAAAGAATACTTGATTTGATTGGTATGAGATGTTTTCCCAACACGTTCCTCATGCCAAAACAAAGCCCCGCAAAAGCAACATTAGCTAGTTGCATCCCCGATATCTAAATATTCTGTATAAAAATAATATCAATACAATTCACAATTAAATAATCCCAAAAAAATATGTTATGGTTGTCATACATATATACATTAAATTGAATGCATAAACTACAATACAAAATTTTATATTTATTTTAGGAACAAAATTATAGATAATAAATTTTATATACAGTACAACACACCAACAACATATGAAATTATTTTCTATAATAGTCATGATCAATCTCAGCAGTTACAAATAAATACAATAAAATTAACCTTGAAGATCACTATTTTCATTGTTGCATCGAGTAACAGCAGAATTACAGTTCCAAGATGAAGAGGTAACAGGCTCATCCTTTCTCTCATAAAATTCCCAACTGTTTTTTTCAGCACTATTAGTAATCGTAAATTTACAACTTTTCAATATAGTACAATCATCAAAATTATTTTCTTCACGTCCGCTACAAAATAAAAAACAATGATCACCTACATAAAATAACAAATACTCCCTCTGGGCCCTCTTTACTTGACACGTTTTCCATTTTGGGACGTCCCACTATACTTGACACATTTTCTAAAATAGTAAATATTAGTCATTTAATCATTATAATTAGTTAACCCTTATTTTACTTAAATGTTTGATTAAGTTGGCCCAAAAACAGGAGTCCAACTCAATATCTCATTTCTATACAATTCTAAAATTGTCCACATAACTAAAACCCTAATTCTCTCTACAATCTCCCCGCTGTTTCGTCAACCCAAGAAATCTTTTCTCTCTATCCGCCTCTTCTCTCCTCTCTCTCCCCACCTCTCTCCTCTCTCTCCGCTTCTCTTTTGCCTATAAATGTGGATTCCATCTTTGCTGCTTCAATCTCCAGACGATTCACCGCCGGCAGGTGTCCCACTTAAGCGGTGGCCGGTGGGGTTCTCTTCACCGCCCCCACAGTCCCACCTGCGATGAAGGAATAACAGAGCAATAAGTTTTGCGGTGGTGAGAGAATCTTTGGTAGGAAGCCGTTTGGAGAAGGAGGGAGAAGGACGACCGCCAACGGAGACCCCTCAATCTGAAATAGAGCGGCGTGAATAAATTTACGTTCCTTTCTTAATTAGTTGTATTTTTACATATTGTAAATTTAATTTTAAAAAACTACAGCCTTTAATTTTTACTTTTTGAATGTAAATAAACAAATAATTGTATTTTTACATATTGTAAATTTAATTTTAAAAATTACAGCCTTTAATTTTTTAATTTTTGAATATAAATAAAAAGATTAAGAATCGAAAAGTAGATAAGTTTAAAATTTCAAATCTCAAAATTATTATAAAAACTAAAAGTAAAAAAATATTAATAATTTTTGCAATTATAAATTTAAATAAAAAATTGTTTAATAATAATTGAATTAATTTATATAAACTCAAATCATTATAATAATACTAATCAAATCACTTAAAAAGCCTAACAACTCTATATTAATTACCGTGCCGAAAAGAAACGCGTCAAGTAAGAAGGGCCTGATGGAGTATTATAATTTCATAAATAATAATATTAATAAGGTACTACTAAATTAAACAATTTCTACTATATGTATATCTAATCTCATATGAAAAATATTTCATGTATTCCACCGAACCTTTAAACCTCTCATTGTTGATAATTGTAAACTCCAAACGTTGACTTGCATTTTGAGAACAACCTGGTACAATCTCTCCCGATATAGAATTTGAAATCAACCGAGGATATTTTATATAACATAATTTTGCGCATAAAAATGGAAAAATCACAAAATTTACTAATATAAAAAATAAATAAATTTGATTAGAATTAAATAATAATTAATTGTTTCAACAATCAAATCATCACACCTTGTAAAACACACAATTACTCTTTAAATTTTATGAAAATTAATTTGTGACGACCCAAAATTTTAAAAGCTATATTTATGTGTATATATTTAATATTATGGATTTTAAATTATTATTTTACAATTTGATATTTGAAAGTATATCTGTTTGTTATGGTTGTTATATTTTTAAGGAATGCTATATATTATTATAATCTCAACCCTAGTTACCCATACTCCTATATATATCTTTTAAACTCTCATATTTTTTATATCCGCCTCCTACTCTCTCAATTTCTCCAATCTATAATTTTCAGATTTATTTAGTTATTAGAGTTCCTGTATGCGTGACCTCGTGATCTTTAAAGGATCCGGGACTCGAAAGGGGTTCTTGGGGTAAAAGTCTACCGTGCGATACATTCTACGGGCATTTACATGATATTGTTATGTATCGTTTAAATATTGGTTGTTACGTGTCTCTCACTGAGTATGTTGATATACTCACCCCTCTATCATAACATATTTTAGTTTATTTTAGTTTTATTTTCTATTAGAAGGTACTCATTATGAATTGATTTTAGAAAAAAATGTCCCGTTATTTATTATTCAACCGTTATTTGTTATTCAAAGACTCAGAGGTTATTTCAAAGGCTTCCGCGCTACAGTTATTTTAAAATATTTTATTTACGGGTTTCAAATGTTTTTTCTATGATTGAGGAAAATAGTATTTTTATGATTGAGAAAAATACAGAACGTTACAAGATAATTATGAGTAAATTATTAATTAATCTGCAGACAATTTTTTAAAAAGTATCAGCAAATAATTACGAAAAAACATATAGGCATAATTTAGCCTTGATTTTATACAAACTGGCAATATTTTGTATAATATACTTCTTTTACATAAATAACAAAAATTCTAGAAATCTATTAATGTCAAAATAAACTTATTATACAAAAAAATATATAAATTATAATAAAAAGACAAATTTAATTTCAACCAAAAACTAATATAAACATATAAAATAGATTTAGTCTTAAAATTATATATGAGGCAATAGTGTCGAAACATTTTAATCATTCGTAAATACCGATACAAAAAAATTAACACATAATTATAAAAAAAAATAATTATTTTCTGTACGATATATAAAAAAACATTTTAAAATAAATTTAAATAACTATATATTCAACAATAAAATCATTAAATATAATAATGCACCAATAAAAATTAAAAACAAAGACAAAAGGCCCACATGATTAATACAAAAATAGTCTGCATTGATTACTCAATTTTCGGCCCAAAACACAATTAACAACTCATTAAAATGAGGTCCACTGTCTCAGCCCAACCATTCTCTCAACATAGTAGCAAAGTTAAATTTTAAATATAGACCACAAATTTCTTACTATATCCACCAATTTAAAATAATACTAAAATTAATAATTTCATATGGGGTTAAATTTATTCATAACCTATAATCTTAAAGAAAAAACTTATAATCTCAATCATAGCCAAACACATTTCCAAAAAGTTTGATCCATAAAATATAATTTACCCAATTTTAAAACTCATCCCAAACCCTTCCCCACAATGCATCAGCTGTCCCCATTCATTTCCCTTCTCTCTCAAATTTTTCTTTCTCTGCAACACAATCGATTTTTCTTATGCAAACCCACACTCTGCAAAACACCTCTCACTTTCCCTCTCATCGATTTTCTTTTGCTAGTTTCTGCAACATAAGTCTTTCATTCTTCTTCACCACACACCCACATCTCTCTCCCTCTATTTTCAGCATTCTCAAGCTTCTATAAATCTCAATTTCACTACTCACTATATCTCTAAATTCCCTTGCTCTCTCTCTTGTTTCTCGGCTCTCTCGACTGAACGGCGAAGAGCTCGACGGGATGTTGCTATCGATCGGCTCATCTCCATCAAAGGTAAAATCTTCTCCTTTCTTATTTCTGAAATTTCTAGTTTCTATCTTATTTATTATCTATAAATTTCACAACCTTCTCTCAATCTCTTAATATCGGCTCTCTCTCTCTAATGAAAGGCCAAAATTCGTCGGTGACTCCCTCTATTTCTCTCGGTGGTCAGCTTCGTAGCCCACAAGGGCTTCCTCCGCCGTCTGACTTCTGTCCACCGCTTGCTGGATAAGTTTTGTTTGGATTTCAAAAGGGTAATATCTAAGTTCTATTCTTTTGTCATTTCTATTTGGAAAACTCTATTGCATGTTATTCCATACCTGGATTTCATTGAGAATAAGTTCTAGGAAAGGTCCTGTTCTAGTTCTGAAATTTCAACATTTCATATCAGATTTCGATTTCTGATATTTATTTATTTTGCATGCTCCCGGTTACTGAATGAAAAGGATTTGGGAAATTATTATTATTAAATCTATTTTCGTCCTATTATATCTGAAAATGTTCTGTTCTGAAAGGGTTTCTATTTATTCTCCCAGTTGGTTCCAATTTCAGATTTTGGTTTTGATTTCGTAATGATGATCTCTGGTTTATTTTGATTCTGGCCGAGGGAGAGATTTGGAGTTTGGCTGGTTCTGTGATTCGCTTGATAGGGTGAGTTTGGGATGGTTCAGCCCTTGGGACACCCTACGACTCAGCTGTAGTCTAATGTTTTATGCTTCCATTAAGTTTGTTCCTTTCCCTTTTTGAATTCTAAGTTCCAGTATATGTATCTGTAATTGATTTTTTGTAGAATTCTTAGTTTTGATTGCTACATGATTCTATGTTAGTAAGGTTTCAGATTTGTAGTTTCTATGTTCTGGAGAATAATTTCTAGGGTTCTAAGCATCTATCTGATTTGTGTCTCTTCAGTTTGAAGTTTTCTAAATCTTAACTTAGATCATTTAGAAGCTTTTAATTTTTAAATCTTCAACTCTGGATCTGGTAGGTTGCTAGGTTGTTTCTGAGCATAACTTGAGTTCTAAAGTTCAATATGAAAAAAAGGTATATATAAAATGTGTCTAAAATCAGTACTATAGTTTAGAACAGAAGAGAGAGCACAATAAATATGTGTTTCTAATTTCTCAATTTTGTTTGAGTAGAAGATGGTTTGAACTTAATGCTAAAAGAGTAAAAGCTAAGGTACGAAATTTGTATACCTCAAGAATTAACACTTCTTGTTTTGAGATGGATTGAACACTTCTTGTTGAGTAATGAGGTGGGCAGAGCTTCTTCCTTAAGCTCTCGAGGTGGTTTTAGTATGGGTAGAGAAACTGATTTTGTTTGCTAAGTGTTTGAGGGTAAATATGATGAAATCTCTATGTGCTTAAATAGAGTAATCTAAGAGTGTGAGTATACGTAGTATTTGGATTAGGTGGATTTGTCTAAAGTGTACTTGCTTGTTTAGCTTTAAATCCTTTGAATATCTTCAGCCCCTCCCCTATATCTCTATTTTCAGCCCCTCCCTGTATCTCTATTTTCAGTCTTTATAAGTCTATTTCTGAACTGTAACCCTAATACTATACATCTACTCCTGCAAAATCTGACTTTTGGGGCATAACAAATGTTGATCATGGTTTTAAAAGGCGTACTCGAGGCGCGCCTCGGTACGCCTCGGGTAGAAATCGCCTTTGAGGCAGCGCCTCATGTGTGTTTGCGAGGCTTACGCCTCGAGGCTTATCGAGGCGGTCGAGGTGGCTGTGAGGCGGACGCCTCATCCATGGACAATTTTGTGATGTTTTTTCTTGTTTTGGGCTTAAATTAATGGGCAATTCTATGGGCTTTTTTTAATTTAATACAATTAGTGATGGGCTTGACCCAATATGATAAATTAAATAATTAAACAAGTAAATAATAATAAAATTAAAATAAGGGTTTGGAAATTCTGTTATTATAAATTTGTAAATTGTAATTATAGAATTTATAGTGGGTTAATTGTATACGTCAACTTAACATTGTTAATTTATGTAATTATCTTTAATTTCTGTAATTTAATATAATATCTTTAATTTCTGATTTTCTGTAATTATTTTTAATTTCTGTATTATATGTAAATATAATATCTGTAATTAAGGTTTAATTATCTGCTAATATAAATCTTTAATTTCTGTAATTACATGTTAATATAATTATGTAATAATATGTAATTAATGTGACAAGGTGTAATTATACGTTAATATAATTATGTGTAATTATATGTTAATATGTAATTAAGGTGTAATTTTATTTTTAATAATATGGTCATATAATTATGTGTAATTTCTGTAATTATGTGTAATTATATGTTAATATGTAATTAAGGTGTAATTTTATTTTTAATAATATGGTCATATATGGATTTCTTGCACTTTTAATTCATGAACATTTAATATTAGGAAGTTAAATTTGAGATTTTAAAGACTTATAACTTGCATGAGACTTTATGTTTATGTTTTTATGATATTAGATATGATTTTGTGTGATTTTATTATTTACGCCTCGAGTATACGCCTCGAGTATACGCCTCGAGCCTCTATAAAAAAACGCCTCGAGGCGAAAAACGCCTTTTAAAACCTTGATGTTGATAATACTTTATTTAATGTGCAGGGGTTTAAAGAGTAGTAAAGTGTGCTTCTGTCTTGCCTACCATCGAGTAGTGCTTCCAAATCATTTTTTTTCTCCTTTTCTTTTCATTTATGAGATCTAATTGTTTCAGTAAATCTTCATGACAGATTTTTACCCTCTTCATCAAGCCTAGTGCTAAATTTTCAGATTTCTTTGATTCAATATTTTCTGATTTGTTTCTCCTTATAGTAATTTGTCTTATCTAGACTTGTAGTATTAGTGTAATATGTACTTGTACAACAATATTTATATATATATATATATATTCAGATTTTCCTTTCTGCTTTCTGATTTCTTTTCTAGAATAAGATCTATAAAATCAGAATGCATATTAGCAAATCTGCATGGCAGGTTTGTTATCCACACCTTTTTACACTTTTCTCGATTTTAGTTGTATAGGCCTGCATGCCTTATACTACTATATATATATATGTGTGTGTGTGTGTGTGTGTAGGTATTATTATTACTTAATCGAACTAATTATCGGAAGAAATAATTAACATCAACTTCTTGAATAACTCTATTCTTTCAAGAACAAACTCTTATGATACTCATCATGTCTTTTTAATTTCTAAATCGGACGAACAAGAGCTCTTATTAATGATTAGCTAATCGATCATTCCGAATTTATAACGAAATTTTCTTTATGGAAATTTTTATTTTCTTAAGACGTACTAATAAAAGAGTGGGGCATTACATCTATCCAGTTCTCTCACGGCCCATCTCTTAAACGAATGACTGGAGTATGCGAACAAAGTCTTAACCCTTTCCTTTCTACTACCTCGATTGGTCTGCTCTCAGTGATTTCCTTGTCATGCTTGATATGCCAGCCATCTCTTGCCCACTTGCTTCCATGCATATATTATATATAGATCTAACACATGTTGTGATTAGTACTATGATTATGTACTTAACATTGTTATTTCACAGGTATCTGTTACTGTTACTGGTGATGCTGATGTTGAAATCCTCCTAAGTTCAGTTACAAATTTCTTTAAGGATGTCACAGTTTGCATGATGATAACTTTACTGAGGTAATTTTATATTTGAATGATTCGTTCATTAATCAACTAATCCATTCAATTACTCAATTTATTGATGTTGAGTTTTTTTCAATTCAAACAATTATAAATCAAATGAGTCCGAAATTGTATCCCATTAAGTTTGTTGTATTTTTTAGTCACAACTGTTAAAATTTTGTCATTATTTGATTGTGATTAGTTTATTACTCCTGTCCTGAGAACGTTTATTAGGCTGGATAAAATAATTTTTGTGTGCTGATTAAGAATATGATATACAAATACAATGGTAATTACATTCATTCATGTCTTGGTCTTCAACTTGGAAAAACATTCGAAAAATAGCTAATTTGTTTTTGTATATTCACTGCTGCTGCTACTGGGTAACTGGGGTGACTTTTTTTTTTTTTGATTTTCAGATCTGCAAAATATCAAAGCAAGTAGTAAAAAACAATTACTATAGATGCGTGAACAACCACCGGAAAATTGATAATTGCCGAAAGTTGTTTGCCCTAAGAAAAGTGTGTAAGAAGATTGAGGGAGTAAATGCTTTTAGGATAACGCCACGCCCATCCCTTTTCCTCTTCTTGTTCTTCTACTTTATCATTACTGCTCAATCGATTCGATCTGCCAAAACCCTCCATATAAAAGTCTAATTGGAATAGAATTCACCCATCTCAATAATTCGCTTGTCTTGTACGGATGGCGTTGCGTGCAAAAGGTAAGATTTTGCAGTGTATTATCTATTACACACTAATGTCATTGAGGTGCTGTAAGTATGATAGACTATTATACTTGAGATTAACTTCTTTTTTATTGCTGTCAATTTTCTTGGTTTCACTAGAGAATTAGCTTGCAGAGCTCAGTTGTGGAGCAAATGATTGGATGTGACTGATTTGATTAACATGTAGCGATAAACTACTAGTATTCCAATGTTCTGCATGTTTGTGCTGGATCTTACACTTTGCTATGATTTTGTTACAGTTCTGCAGAAGAAGGCAGAAAAGTTTGAACTCAAGAAATTGCAGCTTGTTGAAGTAACTAAGGAAGGTGTATCTACCCTTGACACCCTGCTGCAAGATGTTTATGCCAATCGGCGCCCAAAACCAACTGATTATGAAGTTCGAAAAGATCTAATACGGGTCTTCAATGAGATTGCAAGGGAAGTTTATGGTAACCCCTTTGCCTTTATGGTTTTCAATTGCCT
The DNA here is from genome assembly GCA_026898415.1 of Leonotis leonurus. Classification (NCBI taxonomy): domain Eukaryota; kingdom Viridiplantae; phylum Streptophyta; class Magnoliopsida; order Lamiales; family Lamiaceae; genus Leonotis; species Leonotis leonurus. The sequence goes on from JAPKLX010000122.1 coordinate 159,292, forward strand.
TATAACACTTAGGGGAAGGATTTTATGTATGTATCATCTTGTTTTATTTTCTTAGAGAAGCCAGGGTCATGTGTCCTGTCCTTTTTAAATTGAACCTTGAACTTACATAGTCTAGTCCTATGTTATTTTGTTATATTCTTCTAGTAAATGTAAATCTATGTGTATTACAAGGCTATCTTTTTTAATGTTTCTTTCCAGGCACCTCAAAAGACATTCCTGTTGTGGTGGAGTTTGGTTCTTTTGTAATGGATCTTTTTAGCAATACTAGTGACCTGGACCTCTCAATAAATTTTAGCACTGGTGGAGTTGATTTTCCGCGTGAAAAGAAGATCCAGACTTTGAGAAAGTTTGCAAGAAAGTTGTATGCTATTCAGGGTAAATTTTCATTTTGCCTTTTTTACTTGTTCTTATAGTTTGGAAATGCTATGTATTTATGTACATATTTCTTGCTAAACATATCAACTTCATGAAAATTATGATTTGAACTTAAAAAGTTGAATATATGATGTCTTTAGGTATGGGACATATCTCTGGTGTCCTTCCTATTACCACAGCAAAGGTGCCCATTCTGAAATGTGTTGACCGTGGAACTGGAGTTGAGTGTGATATATCAGTTGAAAATAGAGATGGTATTTCAAAATCCCAAATTATTAGGATCATCTCATCAATTGATGAAAGGTTTAAAAAGTTGAGCTTTTTGGTAAGACATATTCTTCAGTCTTTGTTGGTGTCATTTAACATTCCAGCCTTTTCTTATACTATAGTTGATATACCCTATTGCTCATTTAATTATATTTGATTATTTGGGGCTCGGAAATTGTGAAGGGGACATGCTGTAAAACTGGTAGTGAAAAGTGCCTTGTACTGTCAAATGTTATAATGGTAGAGTTGCTACGGGTAACAGTGTCAGTTCTGAAGAAGCTCATGACAGCTCATGTAGATGATTTTGACTCAATCTATATTCTCACCAATGGTTATTGTGAAGTAGCTTCTTCTCAGTTTCTGCTAATTTCTTGGTTTTTTGGATCTGTCAACTGCCCATAATCATCTAGTCAATTTTTAATTAGTTTCTTGGTTTATTGATCATGAGTTGGTTTAGATCTGATCTTTAAACTGCTAATGCAAAATGAACTTCAGATGTTTCTTTTACATCCTCACTCTTCTCGCCTATTTTCTCAATCTTAACCTAGGGATTCCTTTCGGGTACTCTACTCGAAATATCTGAGAAATCTTATTTGAATTAATGGATAATTAGGTGGTGCACCCAGATGTGAGCATTTACTTTATGATGATGAAAAGTAAGTATGATCACATTGTTCAAATGAGGCAATAATTGCTTTTACCTTGTTGTTTTGGATTAAACCGGAAATCTCATGGCTGTCTAGGCACTTATTGGACACTTACTTAACAATCATTTTAGAATTGCTGCCTTGTGGATGTAGTTGGTCATAGCCTCATAGGTCTCCTTGAAAACAATGAGGGACATGCAAAAATGGGGTCCTATTAGTCAAATTCTTATCTTATTTAACCACATATTGACAAGTGGAAACTTTAATGCTCTTGAAGCATGAGGATCAGGTGACAAATGATTAGTCTTGCTGCAGTTACTATCTGCTCCCATTTAGCTCATCACTAAAGATTTTCTCATTCTGATGTAAAAAGATAATTACATTCAGTTCCTATTCTTCTCTACAGGGAGTTAACTTTATGAATTCATATCATTTATTATTTGCTGTAAACTAGTAATTTGCTATTACGCGTCCTGATCGGCATTAACTGATCTGACTCACAGATGAAAACTTGGGCTAAATCATACAACATCAACAGTTCAAAGGATAGAACCCTTAATTCTCTTTCTATAATACTATTGGTTGCATTTCATTTGCAGGTATTCTTTTTGGGAGCACATTTTTATACCTATGTTATATCTTTCATTGCAATTTAAACCTTTTCTTTTGTTGTAGCTATTCTTTTTGTCATTTTTAATTTTCTTGATGGTAAGGAGTACCAGTGTAACCAAGTAATCACATCTCAGGATCACGCTTTACCTGAATATGTTCACTAGTTCTTGAATAGTATCTGTGAAATCCATTTGGAGAAACATTGAACAAAATCTATAAATGGACATGTCCTAACTAAAAGGACTATATGCGGTACGTGATATATAGAAGAAAGATCTTTAAAAAGTGGGTTCTCTCTTGTTCAAATGTTGTTTTCGGTTGACTTGACATTATATATTTCTCTTTTTAATGTCATTTTCCCCATAAAATGATCATCAATCTTTGCCTCTTATTTACTTGCGGAGTTAGTATTTTTCTGTTGTCACTTTGTAGGAGAGGCTTATGACAACTGGTTTAGCTTCTCTTTTTTCTCAAATTACTTTTGGGATTTTACAAGCACATCTTAATAATTTATCTCAACTTTCTTATTTTTGGCTTAATTGGTGATTTTCCTATTCCGACAGACCCGGAATCCTCCCATTCTCCCTCCATTTTGTGCCATCTTTAGAGGTAAATATTATGCACCGAGTGTTTCCATCATAATGTTTAGAATACAGTGTGTGCGTGTTGAGTTAATACAAATAAATAGCTGCACAAGTCAGCCAGGGAACTGATAATTGTATATATGAATTGCTTAGTTCTATCATGACAGAGAGTTACTGCAACCTCAGTTTTCTTTGTTCTAAGTGGCTTTCGAATCTTTTATCTTCTAGATGGTACTGATCCTGAAATGGTGGCTAAATCAATGTCTAATTTTGTAAATTATGGAAAAAGAAATAGGGAATCTTTGGCTGAGCTCTTCATTACTCTACTACTCAAGGTACTCCTTTTGTGTTGTTACGTACCAGTATCAGGAGAAATACCTGCTTTTCGTCCCTAAAAACCAATATTACTTGTACCATTTTAATAAGAGGATCAACAGTCATAGACTTTGTTAAATTTGGCAGTTGTCTTCTGTGGAAATACTTTGGGCTAAAGGTCTGTGTGCAAGCACATACACTGCTTCTTGGACATCCAAAAGTTGGGACTCTAAAGTTGCCTGCATCAGTGTAAATATACTTTTACTCTTTTGACTTATTATTTGATGCTTGTTGATGCAAGTTGACGAATACAGATTCCGCAGGTAGAGGATTTTAGTGATATATCCCAGAATGTTGCAAGAGCTGTGGGACCAACAGAAGCGAAGCAGATCTATAAATGTATAAACATATCTATTGGATATATCACTTCCCTTATGGGGCGGAAGATTGGAGTAGAAGTGAAGGATCTATTGTTTGGGGTTGATGGAAAAGGTATGACAAATCTGAATGTGATTGCACCGTTCCCTCACATTTATCCTCCTCAAGCAAACCAGACAAGAGGAATGGTAGGTGGGAAAAGAAAGAAGTCTATGCAGGTGGGATCTTTCCATAAGAAAAGAAATATCGACATGGAAAGTCGGGTGAAGGGGAAGCAAGTACAGCAGCAAACTGTGGTGGTTGAGACTTCAGTGGCAAAGAGGATACATACAGTAGGTAGAGATGAAGGTGTGAGGGGGACGGTTGATGGATGGTGCACAACAGCAGCAGCAGCAGTTGGAACTTCAACAGAGAGTGGACGATGGGGTGAGACATGTGCAGTTGGCTGGGGACGAAGCAAGCAAGGCGCAGCAGCTGGAGTAGTTTGGGAAGAAGCTTATAATGCTAGAGGCGGTGGTTGGGGAGTATCTGAGCAGAATAGATGGGGAGATTGGGGAGCAACGCAGCAAGGTGGTGGTTGGGGAGGAGGAGATCATCTTCAGAAGCAGCACGATAGTCAAGGTTGGGGAGGAGAAATTCATCATCATCATCAGCATGATAGTCAGGGATGGGGTGGTGGTGGTGGTGGTGGTTGGGGAGTATCTGAGCAGAATAGATGGGGAGATTGGGGAGCAACGCAGCGAGGTGGTGGTTGGGGAGGAGGAGATCATCTTCAGAAGCAGCACGAGAGTCAAGGTTGGGGAGGAGAAATTCATCATCATCATCAGCATGATAGTCTGGGATGGGGTGGTGGTGGTGGTGGTTGGGAAGGAAGTAGGCAAGCATACAATGGAGTTGGAGCTTGGGGTTGGCGATGAAGAAGAGGTTTTCACTTAAAACTCTACATTTGTGTTTGTATGTACATCAAAGGTTTTGTGTAGATTGGGACACATGCATATCTTGCAATTGCTAATGCTAGATTGGTAATGACGCTTTGGTTATTTGGCAATATTAATGTCACTTGTATCAATGGTAATGACTAATGATGACCCCCAAATCCAATCCACTCTATTTTCTTCAATCTTCATTCCTAATGCCACCTCACTCAACTTAATTAATTTTTATTTTGTTATATTACTCATATTATATGCTTCTTCTTTATTATATCAATCAATAACATATATAGATAGATAATGGAGTAGTGTGAAATTGGACAAAAGGACAATTTTTTTTAACGAGATTAGATTCCTAGTTTATTTTCCATTGAGTTTGATTTGAGGGTTAAGAAAGAAAAGAAAATACACTTTACTAGAGTACTAGTTAACGCAATAGTTGTACCGATTGCTGTGAATATTGTACGTACCAGTCTCCAACAAGTCAACAAGATCATCATCACCATCTTCGAAATCTCCTACAGTCCTCTCCTCCTCCGCTCCTCCCTTCATTAAGCACTCCCAAGTCATCATCATCATAATCATGTTGGTTTGTCGGCGTCGTCTTCTTCTTCGTCAGCTCCTAATTGGGTGCCTCACTGCCTCTTACTTGTGGCGCTTCTCACCAAGAGTCAGGTGAGTGGCACTGCGAGCCCGACGACGAGGCCCGAATAACGGCCCAATTTGAATGTTGACCAATACAACTCAACTATCCATCATATGTAATATTACTATCTTCTTGTGCCATATTCCTCTAGTTAATTTACATGTCTTTGTGAATGGAAAGCATTTTTACAAAGTTTCTCAATTCCAAAATTTCAGTTATATGTGGTTGGGAATGTAGAAGAGAAGCTTATATATGTATATATGTTTATTTGTTTCTCCTAATCTGTGATATTTATGGCGTTGATAATATGATATATAGGCTTGCATGATGGAACGGATGTTTACTTCATGATGCAAGTTGACGGAGATTATGTGTAATCCAAAGGGTGAGTTGCCTTTGACTTTGAGAATTTAATTTGCCTTGTTCCAATTTCACTCTGTTACATTGTTTGCTGCTTCTTTTTTCTTTTTACAATATTGAATTGGGTGGACTTCAGATCCATAGCATCACTTTAGAGACACATGGTATGAAACATTTTCTAGTTGATGTTACTTGCTAAGTTCTGCATGCAGATACATAAACCAAATACGCTATGTCTCTCTTAGTTAATTTTTGATCTAGTAGTCAGAATGGGCTTATTCCTAGACACTGAACTTATCTTCTTATTTATGTTGAATTATCAAATCATGCAGGGATGACCACATGTGCCCATCTGTAGCCTTGATGTTTCAAGTTGGAGAGAGTGCTACTTATCATAATGTACGTTTTATAGCATCTAAAGTTGGCTTTTGATTGTAGTGCGCTTTCCCCAATTGTTCTATTTTTTCGTCATCTTTTATCTGACACGACTTGATCCTTTTTGAACAAGATGGATGGATGCAAGGAATCACCTGATACATGCAATTACACGAGTTGCCATGGCCATGAGGTCGACATCATGCACTTCTCTATTGGAAGTTATATTCCTGGAAGATTGTACGGTGGCAATTCCATAAATGAAGACGGTAAAAAAGAGAGGTAATAAATGCCAATAGGCATTTCTCTTCCATTCAATGGCACATCATAGCGGGAAGGGAACCATAGGGCAAAGGCAATTGCTCATTTTGGTTTGTCTTTAACAGTGTTGGTCTGGCTGATTTGTTTTCCTGGAATCCACACTGTCGAAACATAGATGGTACTGCTCCTTCAGGTATGTAGCTTACATAAAATTTATGTTCCTTCATTAGCTTTGTATATTTTCCTCTACTACAAAAACGCACATACATAACGCTTTTTAACCGTTATGTATGTGCAATAAAAACTATCTTAAATTTGTGTGTTATCTATAATACCTATTTTAGATAACGCTTCTGAACCGTTATGTATGAGCGAAAAGACTCACATACACAACAGTTTTTAACCGTTATCAAAACTCAAAAAGCGTTATCTATATATTATTTACATGACAATTATATGCGTTATGTAAAACACAAAAATAGCGTAATCTATACTACATATTAATAACGTTTTCAAACCGTTAAGAAAAATTGATTATACGTTATGTTTTTAACTTATACATTACAGTTTTTAATCATTATTAAAAATATTATAATTGTTATTATTTGAATAGAAAAGTTAACACTTTTATTACGAAAGCGTTATCTATTCCACTGTTAATATTTAGCAATATTTTTTATTTTTTCTATTTTCTCATTTCAAATAACCTGTATTAATTTGTAAAAATAAATTAATAACATCAATTATTAAACATTATAAATGCCACCAATCAAACTACAAATTAACATTAAAAACACCATGTCCATCTATTATAACAAGATTAATCCAATCCAAAACAACAAATCTAAAAGTCAAATTCTAAATATTCAAGCATGTCTAATCATTCATAAACTAACCACAAAATAAAATAACATATCATCATGAGTTACATCATATACTAAATCCAAAACTAAGTTAATCCAACATATGATCAATTACACATGAAGCCCATTCCTCATGAACCTCATTGAGCTCACCAATGGAGTATTCTTTTTTCTTAAACTGTAAACAACACAAGACAAAAATATCTAAATATTGTAAGTGTTGATAATATATATAAATATATATATATATATACACATAATATTATATGTATTATTACCTGTGATCCGAAAGATATGGAGTCTTCTTTTATTAACCGGTCGACTATCTCCTTCATGAATCGTAACACATAAAAACCACATTGCTCAAAATCAGATTGAATAGGACCCTAGGAAATTAAAATATAAACTAAGTTAGGCAAATAAAGAATATTCTATAATCATAACTTATCATTGGTGTAATCCAAAAGCCACATTGTTCTCTAAGATAGTCCAACATCTAATGATCAATAATATAATTTGATAAAGAGACAATATCAACCATAAAAACAAAAGGGGCAGATATGTGATCTTAATTATACATAAAAGTGTCAACAACATATTCTCTATGGCAGATTCAACACGTTCTCATTCTTGGAACAGTAAATACTCGTTCTTCCTTGTGACAAAATTTAAACATCATGTATTCAGTATCATGTAAATTCCTATTGCGACACATTGAAGTAATGTTAGAGAAACAAGTAACAAACCTTTACAATCTCACGATCATTCTTAATACTTCAACAAGCCAAATACTTCAACATCTAGTGTAAAAAATAAAAAGACGCACATACATAACGGATCGTAAAAAAACCGTTATCTATTCTATGTTATCTATGCCAATTTTTCTAGTAGTGATTCTAGGTTTATTTGTGATGTCACTGAGCACACGTGTGGGTTTTGATTTATCTTTACAGGAAATAGTTCTATTTCACAGAACGACTGGAGAGGTGCATGGTGGCACAGCAGTTTTTCTTTCCATACAGGCAAGTATTTGTTTAATTATTTTAGCGTTGTTGCTTTGTACTATATAGTAGTACTACAAGTGAAACTTTTATCCAACGATTTTCTCTTAAGAAATTTAATCGACGATTGGCAGGATATGTTGAGGTTGACAGTCCTTACGGATCATCCGGTCAGAAAGGCACATATTACTTTGAATTATCTAGGCCTTTGATAACAATGGATCTTCTCCACCAGGTTTGTAACATCTCTAGGGTTGTTAGCGGTGAACCAGGAGGTGTTACTACTTACTAGTAGAAGATTGTATAATTTGTCATATCTGTTATTGGTCACAGTTTAACTTTAAGCATACATGACGACCAAATTATTGTTTGACTTAACGCAGGATGCTCAATTCAGTATTGGGCAGTCGAGCAAATTCTCGGCTGCATTGTGGTACCCAGCTGATGGACATCCATGGCTCGGTTCAGGTCATTATACGGTAAGCTGTGATTGGGTAGCAATGGACATTGTTTCTGGCAGAGGAGGAGGAGGAGAGTCTTCTTGGAATGCAGCAAATGCCTTTTCTTTTGTGTTATCAGTTGTGGCCTTGGCAGTCTCCATTTTTGTAGGTTATTATCTGGTTTCCAAATCAAAAGCCATCGCTTTTACCCCAATCGACCGCCTCTGACTCTCACTTTCTTTCGTTCTTTTTCATTTTAACTTGCATATATCACACCAACATTCTTTTACAGAGACTGTGATTCTAAAGAGCATCCCCAGCGGGATGAGTTCGGAGCCTCTCGGGCAGGGTGGGCGGGCAGGAATTCCGGAGGCCGAGGAGAGAGCCCCCGCTGTGGAGGACGGCCTCTGGAGGTGAGGCTTTGTGTTGAGAGGAAGCCTCTGGCCTCCGGAGGCTGCCCCTCTTTTGTTGCTGCAGGGTGTGGGACTCCAGAGGCCCTCCATTTTCTAGTTTCTATTTATTTATTTTATTTTTCCTTTTTTTTTAAATTTATTTTAATACATAAATTCATCTATAAATATTCTATTTCAATCCACATTTTCACACAACTTCGTCTTTTATTAATGTATTTAAATTAATTTTTTTATTCAATTTAATCTAATTAAATAAAAAATATTAAAATAAAAATAAAAATTAAATATTAATTACATATTTATTAATTTAAATTAATACATCTAATTCATAATAAATATCCAAAATAAAAAAAATACATAAATCATAAAAATACAAATCAAGGACAGAGCCCCATGTTGAGAGTCTCTCACTATTAGAAACCAACACAACCTCTCTAAATTAAATTTGTGAACTCCACACAAATAGTTTCATTTAATTACGAAAATGACACCGGGAGTCTCTCTTAAAGAGCCTTCCAGTGTGGATGCTCTAATTCTTGTAGAGTATTTGAAGGAAGGATTGTATGGAGATATGATGTGGTGGAAATAAGATTGTAAAATAAGAAATGAAAATTTTATTGTAATTTGATAAGATGCGTTTGGCTTGAAAAAGGCAGAGGGAGCAATGCATGAGATGGTGAAATTTGAAATACGTTCACTAATCACATATAAGTTAAAATTAGTTTGGTGGTGGAAAATTGAAATAGGTGGTGGGTGGGTGCATCATCATATTATTATAATTCTTCTTCATTCACGTTCAGGAGTCTCGTACTTAAAAACCCTCAATCTTAACATCATTACGTTAGGTTAGGTTCATCCACATCACAAGTAGTACTGTACTACGCACTCAATGTTGATCCATGCATATGTAATCATACGCTACACCATCACCCCAAATCACTTCCAACCAAATACGTCTAAAGAACAGAAGCTAAGTCAATAAATGAACCCTGTACTGGTATCAACTGGAAATGAATCCTGCTTGAATTTACTTTAGCGTTTTGAATTTATTTCAGGGATTAGCTTACTTATTAGGGTTTATAATAGGGTTTATGATTTAATTTAGGATTTAGCTTAAGTATTAGAATTTATTTTATGATTTACAATTTATTTTAGGGTTTAGCTCACGTATTAGTGTTTATAATAGGATTTATGGTAAATTAGCGTATCTTGTAGACTTTTTATATTTACATTTTAATTTTGTGGACTTTAGGGTTTATGATATATCTACATTAGGGTTTTGGATTAATTTTAGGGTTTAGGGTTTAGCTTACGTATTAGGGTTTTTAATTGGTTTATTATATTCGTATTCGTCTAAACTTTCACAACAATGACTATGTTGTGAGCCAATTGAGCAAAAACATAATTTGAACATTGAACACTTCATAATATATGTAATTGTTATAGAACCCGACAAACTATATCATAACCTAAACATTGAGAGCATGAACTTTTAATAATTTTTGTTCTTAAATTTTCTTCGAAAATTAATTGCATTTGCAACAACGAAGACAAATCAGTTTATTTTAGGATTTATTTTAGGTTTTAGGTTTTAATTTAGGGTTTTGCTTACATATTAGGATACAATTAGGATATTGGCATCGGGCAATTGATGTACGAAATAAAATTAATTTTTATTTTTTTAGACTATATGGTTTACGGTTTGTTTTATGGGTTAGCTTGTGTATTAAGGTTTTTTAATAGGTTTTAGAGTTTAATTTAGGGTTTAACTTACGCATTAGGGTTTACTTTAGTGTTTAGAATTTATTCTAGGGTTTAATTTAGGATTTAGATTACGTATAGAGTTTAGCTTACATATTAGGGTATACTTTAAGGTTTAGCTTACGTATTAGGGTTTATAATAGGGTTAGGGTCATTTTGACATTATAATAGGGTTAGGATTTTAATTTAGAGTTTAGCTTACGTGTTAGGGTTTAGAATTTATTTTAGGATTTACGGTTTAATTTAGGTTTTAGCTTACGTATTACGGTTTATAATAGTGTTTAGGGCAAATTAACGGATCATGGCATCTGGCAATTGGCTAGCATAATAAATTTTTATTTTAATTTTGTAGATTTAGGGGTTAGGGTTTACTTTCAGGTTTTGAATTAATTTTAAGATTTGGCTTAAATATTAGGGTTTTTAATTGGTTTAGTATATTGTGTATGTCTATATAGTTTATCTCTGTTAAGGAGTTCTTGTGTAAGCATTCTATTTCACTTGTTTGTTGAATCAATTTATGTTACATTTGTCCAAGTTTCGATTCCCTTTACAAATTAACGTTTTATTTACTAAGAAATTATGAAGAGTAATAAAAATTTTAAAACACAAGGATTTGAACCCATCACGTTTCACAACATAGTCTGTACTGTGAGCCAATGGAACATCAAGAGAATTTGAAAATTGAACACTTCATAATTTAGATATATTGAATCTACGTAATTGTTATAGAACCCAACGAACTAAATCATAATCTAAACATCGAGAGCATGAACGTTCAATAATTTGTGTTCTGAAATTTTGTTCAAAAATTAATTGCATTTGCAACAACGAAACCAAATCAGTTTACTTTATATATGGTTTAGAGTTTAGGATTTTAGGATTTATTTTAGGGTTTAGATTTCAATTTAGGGTTTAGCTTACGTATTAGAGTTTATAATAGGGTTTAGGATACAATTAGGATATTGGCATCAGACAATTGACGTGAGAAATAAATTTATTTTTAACTTTTTAGACTTTATGGTTTACGGTTTACTTTAGTGTTTAGTGTTTAGTTTTTATTTTAAGGTTTAGGGTTTAGCTTAAGTATTTGGGTTTATAATAAGGTTTAGGGTTTAGCTTACATATTAGGGCTTACTTTAGAGTTTAGAATTTATTTTAGGGTTTATAACTTACGTATTAGGGTTTATAATAGGGTTTAGGTTTAATTTAGGGTTTTGCTTACGTATTATGGTTTACTATAGGGTTTAGAATTTATTTTAGGATTTAGCTTACGTATTAGGGTTTATAATAGGTTTTAGCTTACTTGTTAGGGTTTACTCTAGGGTTAAGAATTTATTTTACGATTTACGGTTTAATTTAGGTTTTAGCTCACGTATTACGGTTTATAATAGGGGTAAATTAGCGGATCTTAGCATTGGGCAATTGGCGCGCAAAATAAATTTATATTTTTATTTTGTAGACTTTATGGTTTAATTTAGGGTCTTGGTTTTGGTTTAAGGTTTATATTTTACGTTAGGGTTTAGATTATGTATTAGGATTTTTAATTGGTTTAATATATTTGTACATGTGTATATAAGTTATCTGTCTGTAAGGGAATTTTTAAATAAGCATTCTAGTTCAGTTGGTTGTGGGACCAATTTACGTTACTATCCTACAGTGCGTCTTACCAGCAGGAAAGATCTTCATTTTTACCCTTTCCTGCTCTTCCTTTTTGCCCTAACGCAGACAATCTTGTAATTAATGAGGTGATTTTGCACCTTCAAAAAAAATGAGGTGATTTTGAAGGATCAAATGTCAAGATTGAGAGTTGATTGTGTCAATTGTCAAAGAAAAGGTCGTTTCCACCTATGTGTTTCAACTATAAATAATATAGATAGATACTAACAAGATTATTGTTTTTAATAGTGATGTATTTTACTAAAACTTATATACTTGTTTTTATTAAATCATCATCTATAGTTAGTGAATAAATTTAAATTTTATCCCAAGTCGACATTTCGCCTCTGGAACACAAGTAGCAATCAAGGACTTGCATAACATCAACAATATTCCACTTGGAGACACAAAAATATGGTTTCAGCGAAGAAAATAATCTATCACTGATCTAATACTTAAAATCTCTCTTCTATCTAGAGATACACTTGTACTAATGCTCCAAGATTTTGATCTTCTCAAGACAGTTTTGCATCTCTTGATGAGCACTGATAGGGAGGCGGTCTCCGGCAGCTAATTTGTACTGTTCGAATTTTGACTCGTCACACTTGAACACAGCAGTTTTGCATGCCTTGATACTTCCTAAAATAGAACCAAATTGAAATAGCAAATATGATTAGTGAAGCATATAGTGCAAAGAAGACATAAATAGCAAGACAATTCTGTCCCAATAGATAATTAAGGATATATATATGTATAGATCAATAACTTAAGGCAGCCAAGTTCAATGGAGAAGTTTGCCAAAAATAATAGAAAATGACCTTGGACAAGAAAAATGAAGCTATAAAACTTACCACTGAGGTCCAGAAGGTTGAAAACCACAGGGCAACGTCCCATACTACTAATCATTGTAATTGGATTGAAGTACTTCACTGAGGGAAGAAAAATCCCATTTAAAGATGACAAGTTCTATAGGATAAAATTATTGAGAGGCATAAATTTCAAGTAAAATTCTCACCTTTAAACGAGTTAATGGATGAAGCTAAACCACATTCCCCAAAGTTAACAAGAATGCTGTCTGCGATGGCTCTCGATAGATCCCCCACCTTGATTTTAATGAGTTCATCTATGGAAAATTCTTTATTAGGATCCAAAAATACCTCCATTATCAAGTACCTATTCTTGAAGCCTACCATGCTGTTTCACCATGCAATCAAAGTCAGAATTCATTCATGAAGTAAAAAATATAAATTTGATTCAATACGCACACCAGCCAAAGAACAAAACATGTACCCAAAAACTATAAAATAAATAAACACACGAAGTACTACATAAAGGTTGGACCCCATGAGGCCATGAATATATCCATGCGTAGTTGTGGACTCAACCACATATATAATATATTCATGACTCCCATGATTGGTACACAGGGGAAGGCAAAAAAGTGAACAAAGACAATCTAATTGCCGGTGCAACGACATCTAAACCCCGAGCTCGCACACAATATAATCTACAATCAATTGAATCTAACAAGCAGAACCACAATTGTTGATGCTAAATAAGCTTAAACAACATGTGTTAAGACATTTACAAACCTAACAGTAGCAGCTCTGAATAATTAACAATGCAGTAAAACAATATCTCAGGCTCTCAGAACATAATAAACCCATCAAAATGAAGCAAAACTTCTAGCAGCGCCAAAACATAGATAAACCACAGATTTACAAGGTACCACTCTAAATTTTACTCTAAAACCCCCCAAATTTATCAGCTAAGTAAACTATACAACGGCTTCTTCAGGATAAAAACTAATGCTCAAACCAACAACAAATCCTCAGAAATCCAATACATGGTCAAATCAAAACCTCGATTTAACAAGTGTTCATACGGCACTTGCATTCAAGGAACTCATCATCGGATTTAGAAAATTCTCCCCCAGTAAAACAAGATATAAATAAAGAATTCAATCGGTTACAAAACGTAAAAAAATCATTACTCTATAGGGGAAAATCCCTCTCAATGGAGTAGCGAAGTACGACAGCTCTACTCGCCGGCGATAACGGAGCAGAAAAATGTGCTAGTAAGATGTCCATTAAAAGACAAGTTAAGATAAATTATTAAGATGTGCTCATAAAATCCTGGAAAGTAATTCAAGAAAAAAGACAAGTTAAACCAGTTGTCATTAGCATCTCCTACAAAATGACAACAGAAAAAATACTAACTCCGCAAGTAAATAAGAGGCAAAGATTGATGATCATTTTATGAGGAAAATAACATTAAAAGGAGAGAAACATATAATGTCAAGTCCATCGAAAACGATATTTAAACAATATATAACCCACTTTTTAATGTTCTTTCTTCTACATATCACGTACCACATATAGTCCTTTTAATTAGGACATGTCCATTTATAGGTTTTGCTCAGTGTTTCTAACAAAACAGATTTCACATATACTATTCAAGAACTAGAGAACATATTCAGGTAAAGTTTGATCCTGAGATGTGATTACTTGGTTACGCTGGTACCCCTTACCATCAAGAAAATTAAAAATGGCAACAAGAATAGCTACAACAAAAGAAAAGCTTTATGGAAGATATAACATTCCTCTACGGCTTATCATGTGTTGTGCTGTTATTAATTAAAGAATGGTTCACTTGAACCTCCATTTCTTATATTAATTGATGTGTTTTATAACAGTCAGACATGTAGATGATTTATTTAGTCAACTATACACGCATAAAATTAAGGGCCAATGGCATGTAAATACATAAATTATTCACGAATTCTGATATTGCACACAAATTAAAAAAAATTCTCCATAATACATAAACTACCTATTCTTCGCTTTTTTCAATATCGGACTTATTTTGGTCAAAATAGTGATGACATAGACCCGAATTAATGACGTGAAAGTTCACCTAATTAAGCTTAAACGACGCCATTTTTCATAAAACAAAACTTAGGGGACCATGTCATTTAAGCTTATTTTAGGGGGACCCAAATTAATGACGTGGAAGATAAAAAAACGGCGTCATTTAAGCTTAGGTGGACTTTCACGTCATTAATTCGGGTCCATGTCATCACTATTTTGACCAAAATAAGCTCGATGTTGAAAAAAACGAAGAATGTGTAGTTTATGTATTGTAGAGAAGATTTTTTAATTCGTGTGCAATACCAGAATTCGTGGATAGTTTATATATTTACATGCCATTATCCATAAAATTAATACTCATCACTCCATTTTCTCCTTTCAAATTTTTAATGCTGCACAATTTTGAAATTAATTAGAGTATTTTCCCCTTGCCATGTGAATTGTCACAATCTTTGATCCATTCATATTTTACGCAGTCAATAAAGGATTATGTCTCTAAATGTCCAAATTAATTTTTGTAGGTTTTAATTATCATTAATGAAAAAATATCCCAAGACTTATGTGAAATTTTGGTGGAGAGTTATGTGTTAATGATATGTTAAATCACGTTGTTTGGCTATATTAAAAATAATATTTTAATATTTAATTGTACCACTAATGTTAAAATATTGAATTTATGGAAATGTTACCCAATCATGATCTACTAAGGATAGAAAGGGGTTCAATGGATCATGTATGGAGCGGAATAAAGAATCAAGCCTTAGGTAAATCATTATAATTTTTCGTACATCACCGACATATTAGGATATGAAATTAAGTCATAATCTCATTACACAACTATTACATAATTGCAGCGGAAAGACAGTACGATCTAATAAAGTTTTACATGTATGAAGACATGTAACACCCTCAAGAGTTCGGACTGAATAACAAGACCGACAAAAGTTCTGCAAAGCACCCTTACTTCATCATAGCTCAACATCCATATTTAGAAATACATGCAGCGTCGAGTACAAAAGTACTCAGTAGATACGTGCCGAAAACGCATTCATACATATATAGTTGTCATGTCATCTCAAGTAAAACATATGAATTTTGTATTTAAAGAACCTATGCTCACCAATTTTTTTTTTGTGAAATCTAAAGTTCGATTGCAATATAAGTTTTTTGAGTAATTTACCATATCTGTAACTTTTTCTTCTTTGTGTCGGGAATGTGGCCACCTTCCACAAACACCTTGACCGGCCAACACCTTCGTCGACTCACGGTCACATTAACCGGTCAACACATTCGTCAACTCACGGTTATATTGTGTACACCAGTCCGAGTGGGACTGCTTACCCACTAGGACCCGAATTTGATTTTTGTAATCACAACAGATAGGTATCATACAAAATCTAAAACATTTTATGGCAAAACAATACTTTAAAATATTTTCAATTCAAAAGTTTTTTGAAAATGAAATAATGTAAACTAATACAACACACATATTTTAGTTGTATAAGAAAGTCTACCTGACTCGCTTCATTTTCTAGCTTAGTACTTCCTTTCGGTGTAATCAAACAATGGGTAATAGAATAATAATTATTAATTCGATCTCAATACTTTTATGACAAAGCCTATACAATGAACCATTAGAGCATCAACATAAGTTGAATATTAAACAATTCATAATATACATGTACAAACTGAATCTATTTAGTACTAAAAACTTGTCCTATTTGACCAGGGTATATAATTGTTTTTAATATTTAATACTAATAATTATAATCAATTTGTATAATTGATAAATTCAAAACTAACATATATTGACTTCGTCTCACTTATTTAGACACATTTTTTCTTTTTAAAGCACAAATCATGTTCTTCAAAAGCTATTACAACTAAATATTGATATCAGTGTCAAAAGTAGATGAATTTAAATAAGTGGGACATAAGGAGTATAGTTTTTCAAAAAATATTAATTTTAATGTATTATTATAAATATTAATTAAATGTTAAATTTAATAGTGAAACGTAAAGTGAAATACAAATAGTCATTTCATTTAGGAGCTCTGTTAATTTATACGGTACAAGTTATATATAAATATTAAACATATTGTATTAAATAATATCAACTTTATTAATTTACTAACTTTATTTGTAGATAATTTTAACGTTATTGGTAAAAAATATATAAATATTAAATATATTAAATTATATAATTTTTAAAATTTAAAAAATAACTACTTTTATTTTCTCTCTCATCTAACCTTTGCTTCCTAAAATTATTTTATTCACTTCATAAAAATATTTATAATATACATCTAATTTTAAAGATCTTGAAAAGATAATTAATTTGATATAAAATAAAATAAATTTAATATATAAAAGTTATAATAAGTTAATAAATTGAAAATAATTATATATATATATATACATATTCTTATACATATAATTTGGTTTATAAAATGTTTTTATATAGATCACTTATATTTATATTTATATTTTTTGTTTTTATTTTCTTTTCTCCTTTAGATATTTAATATTTTTTTATTATGTAATTTTTTATATAAATATTAATTATGAAAAAATTAATTTAGTTTAGTAATCCATATATCATATAAAATTAAAATACATATATTATTAAAATTAATTAATATATAATTATTAATATAGTTGTGATATATGAAAAATACATAACAATGTTGTATATGTTGTGATAACTAATTTGATCAAAAATATATTTAAAATTAATATAATTTAATGTATTAAAATAAATTTTTAAACAATAACTATTACACGCGAATTTGTACTAAAATTGAAAATCAATTTTGAATGATAACTTTGTAGTTGACTTCAAATTATTAATTCGTTGTTACATAAAATTATGTCAAATATTTATTATTACATAACAAAATTAGAATTTCACAATAAAATCTAACTACAAATAATAATGACTTCAAATATATGTATGAGTTAATTATACAAACTAGCCAAAAAAGATAGTAAAAAACAAATAATAGCCACAAACATAATACTATTTAAATTCTAGTCATTTTGAATGTGAATTATCATAAATACCCTTCTACTTAAATTTAATTATATGAATAATACGAATGGTATGAAAAGTATGAATAATATTCATTCATACGATTCATACGTACATACAGTTTAATAAAATTAAGTATCACGTATGAATGGTACGATTCGATACAATTCATACTATTCATACGTACATACAATTTAATAAAATTAAGTATCACATATGAATGATACGATTCGATACAATTCATACTATTCATACTCAAAAATGTAAAATATAATTACAAGGGTATTTTAGTACAAGAAATTTATAAATGGCTAGAATTTAACTATTATTATGTTGGTGGCTATTATTTGTCCTTTACAATCTTTTTTGGCTATTTTATATTATCACTCTATATGTATTATGAATTTTTATCAATATACACATATGTTTAAATAGTTATATAATATTATCTTATTTGTTAATTTTAATGTGTTGTTATAGATTAATAAAAAGTGACCATTTATAAAATAAGAAATAATTTGAATTAGGTAAAATAAATCGAAGTTATTGTTTCAAATCGTTGATCACAGTTCTCAAATTTTGAAACTATAACCGAATTGTCCTCAACATAGTTACAATTGAGAATATGACTATCGATTATAGTTCTAAAACCGCCGAATAAAATCGGATTACAATATTTTTGATTTCTTTAAATATTTTTATGCATAAATTATTTATAAATAAATAATCACGTATGCACCGGTGCAATAGCTAGTTACTATTAATTAAACTAGTCCAATTTAAATGCCCAGCCTTACTAGAATTATTAGTTAAGCCCATCAAAACTAGCCCATATCAAAATAAATTCTCTAGCCACACAATTTAAATACTTAACTCATCCAATTAAATTACAGCCCAATACCATAATATTACTCCCGTTCACTCACATTATCCAATTAAATAAGATCCGACCAAAATTATTATCAGACCCGGCCCAATTACCCGACCCAACACTAAAACAGAACCCCAACTCTAGTTGCCCCTCCTCTCTCTCTAATCTTCTCGGTTCTCCAGAGCACCCCGCCGTAGTCGGCAACTCGTCGGATTCCCTTC
>JAPKLX010000122.1:184168-240230 GCA_026898415.1 Leonotis leonurus
ATTTTATAATTATTTCTAAGTATCTTAATCTAAGGTTTAATAATAATAATCCTATTGAAAATAATTAATACTCTCTCTGTCACGCTCAATTTGTTATATTTGCTTTTGGGCACGAGATTTAAGAATAGTTTAAAAGTAGTATAAGTGGTGATATAAATATATATTATTTAAACTTGTGTGAGTAATAAAGTTGTTTTAAAAAAGAAATGTAACAAACTAGATGGGACAAATGAGTAACAAGGATTTTAATCTCACATTAAGCTTCGACTTCTCGAAATAACTCCCTCATTTATGATGAGGTTTACATTAAAACAAGTTAAATTGATTGGTGTTTAATTATTTACTAGGTATTGCACCCGTATTACGCACGAGTTTATAATCTATTTATAAATAATTTATAATATAGATACTTAAAGAAATAAAAAATATTGTAATCCAATTTTATTTGGTGGTTTTAAAATCGTAATTGATAGTACTCTTCTCAATTGTGTCTATGCCGGGGACAATTCGGTTACAGTTTCAAAATTTGAGAACAAAATCAACGATTTGATACAATAACTTCGATTTATCTTACCTCATTCAATTTCTTATTTTATAAAGAGTTGTTTTTTATTAATTTATAACAACACATTAAAATTAAAAAATAAGATAATATTACATAACTATTTAAACATATGTGCATATTGATAAAAAAATTCATAATAAATATATTTGAACTCATTATTATTTGTCGTTATATTTTGTTGTGAAATTCTAATTTTTTTATATAATAATAAATATTTGACATAATTTTATGTAACATCGAATTAATAGAGTTGGTAAATTAATAGAGCTCCTAAATGGAATGACCATTTGTATTCCATTCTATGTTTCACTATTAGATTTATTATTTAATTAATATTTATAATAATACATTAAAATTAATATTTTTTAAAAAACTATACTCCTTTCGTCCCACTTATTTAAATTCATTTACTTTTCACATTTATATTAATATTTAGTTGTAATATTTTTTGAAGAACATGGTTTGTGCTTTATAATTTGCTAAATAAAGAAATGTGTCTAAATAAGTGTGACAACTCAAAAAGGAAATTGTGTTTAAATAAGTGAGACAAAATCAATATATGTTAGTGTTGAATTTATCAACAATACAAATTGATTATAATTATTAGTATTAAATATTAAAAACAATTATATACACTGATCAAATATGACAAATTTTTAGTATTAAATAAAAGATTAAACTTAGATGTAAGAAAATAAAATTAGGAAAACATATTAGATAACATTAAAATTTTATAGTAAAAATAGATTGAGACACTATGTCTAATTTATCTTCATACATAATATAAATAATTTTAGGAGAAATGTGTTATAGGAGAGAGAAAATAATTTATAAAGTTTTAAAAATTAATAAGCTAAACGCTAAACATAAATCAGATTTAGTTGCATGTATATTATGATTTGTTCAATGCTCAAGTTGTTGGTCCCGAAAGAGCTAGGTTTGGTGTATGGGGGGAGGGGGGGGGGGGGAATACACCAAATACACAAACTTTTCAGTTTACTCGACTATTTAAAGGGAGAGATTTAAGCTTTCTGTATTATAGATTGCTCTAAGAGTCAGACCAGATCGATTATCTAATCGATCTTGTTCTGTTCGAGCAGAATCTCACAAGTGAATAATACAAAGCAGAAAGTAAGAGTGATCTTATTCTCCAACTATGTATTGTGTGTGGAATAATGGTGGACTTAGTCGGTGCTCTTGTTTAGAAAACCTTTAGAAAACTTAATCAAGTATTTAGAGAATTGATTAAGAATGCAGCTTGAATGAGTATGACAAATAATGAATAAAACAACTGAATATAAATGCAGAAAGTAAATAACGCAGTTATTTTACGTGGTTCGGGAAACCCCCTACGTCCACGGTCTAATCCAAACTGGATTAGATATCTACTACTAGGATACTCTTCTTATTTATACTCGCTGAGAACGAGCCACAAGTTTCAATTACAAACCTGATTGAAACTTATGCACGAATAAGGATCGTGTCCCTTAACAACTTACAGAAAACTACTGTAAAACAGGATCTCTTCACGTTAATCCACTAGAAAACTACTAGCTAGCAAAGATATCCTTCTTCTCGATAAGACAGACTTGAATCGAGGGGTAATTATGATCACGAACGGTTCGGAACACGATCTGGTTGAAATCTTCTCTAAGTAAATGCTTCGAAGGATGAGATGATTTCTGAGCAGAGTAGATTAAAATGATATAGCAAGCTTATTCGCGTGTATTCTGCCAATCTTTGTTCCGAGCTTTTATAGGTGCAGAATTTGAAGTTCTGACCGTTGAACTTGATTGATTTGAAGTAAATGTGATTTCACCAATCAAGGAAAGTGAATCCCTGGATTATCTCCTCTTGCCTTCTAATGTGGTTGACAAAATCTTCCAAGTAAGGTAAGCAGATCGTTTGACAGATAGCTTTCCTTTTTTGGTCTTGATTGATTTTATTCCTTTTGTGGCACGAGGGACTTATTTAGACTTTGGGATTTTAGAGACATTTTATTTGATTTCAGTATTTGAGAGTTGATCTGGTTGAACTTTCTGGTTAAGAGTTTCTGGTTCAACTTTCTGTCTGGGTTGATATCTTTCAACTTTCTGGTTTAAGTCTCTTGATTCAACTTTCTGTTACAGTTGATTTTCTTCAACTTTCTGTCTGAGACTTTCTGGTTCAACTTTCTGTTAAAGTTGACTTGCTTCAACTTTCTGTCTGTGACTTCTTTCATCTTTCTGGTTGAGGCTTTCTGGTTCAACTTTCTGTTAAAGTTGACTTGCTTCAACTTTCTGTCTGAGACTTCTTTCATCTTTCTGGTTGAGGCTTTCTGGTTCAACTTTCTGTTAAAGTTGACTTGTTTCAACTTTCTGTCTGAGACTTTCTGGTTCAACTTTCTGTCAAAGTTGACTTGCTTCAACTTTCTGTCTGAGACTTTCTGGTTCAACTTTCTGTCAAAGTTGACTTGCTTCAACTTTCTGGTACTTAAAAACCAAATAGAAGTAATACAGAACATGAACAATATCAAGTGTGTTTTCGAGAGAACATCATCAAAACTTAAAATATCTGTGGGGTTCCCAACAATTTCTCCCTTTTTGATGATGTCGAAACCACACTTAATTAGCGTAACTAAAAAATATGTATCATGTCTTGGAGAGATTAGCCAATTGTTATTTAAGAAGAATAACAATAAATAACAAGAAGATAATTTGACAATAAGATTTTGTCTTTAGAAAACTCCACATCAATAGATATCTGAATCGATAAGTACAAGTGGACAACAGAAAGTAATAGAGAGAGCAAAAACAGAAGATAAGAATTAAGATCTATCTAAGAAAACCATCTGGCTGCACCGCCTTTCTTCATCTTCTCTCTCTGTGCATCAGAGACTAACTGAATGCTCTCATAAATTCCATCTCTCACCCTGGCGTAATTGGGATCGTGATTTTCGATTTTATATCCCTTGATCTTGGCCAGTTGATTGATGTAATTTAAAATGTAGGTCTTGTCAGGAATATTACTGCCTGGTATTGTTGGGCATACCATGTATTCCTTCTCCGGGGCTTTGATCTGTATCTTGGCATCAGATGCTGCTGTTCTGATCCTCTGTACTAGGCCCTGGTCACTGAAGTTGTCCAGGTATCTGTTGAAATCCTCATCTGGAGTTGATTCTGAGTATGTAGGCTCCTTCAAAAAGTATCTGTTCAAAATGAAGCCTTGCTTTACTTTCTCCCAATCACTTTGATCATTCTCTGGAACCCACGCATCATTGGGTGTTTTCTTCTGCAAGGATAGATTCCATGAGAATGGTTTCTTCTTCTTCTTCTTAGACTGAGTGGTTGACTGTGATGATTGCTGCTGTGAGCGTTCTGTAGATGAAGGCGAAGAGAAAGGAGTTTGAAATGATTTTTCCTTGGCCTCCTGAGCAGCTAGTTTTATCTCTCTTTCTGCATGTTCTTTATAGAATTGGGCTCTGAACACTGGATCACATGCTTGATCCATGCTCACCCCAAACAGCAACAACTCAGCAATTTGGTCTCCCTCATCTACTGGTTTCTTCCCTTTGTCACTGGGAATTCGTTGTGTATCAGAGGCTTGAGCTGATTGGTCTTGTTGGGCTTGTTCTGTACCAAGAAGTGTAGGGTCAGGTCTTGGAGGTGTGGTAGGCCTGGGTTGAGTTAGTGCTGGTGTTTCTGTTTCAATTCCCATTTCTTGTGTCCTCATGCTCTTGCTGCTACCTTTACCTCCCTTGCTGCTACCCTTGCCTCCCGAGATTTCCCCCTTTTCGACATCATCAAAGAGGGTAGTGATGAGTGTGCGAAGCGAGGCAATCTCTTCAGTCATTTTCTCAAACCCAAGCAGAAAGTTGACTGTCTGGTTGGAGGCGTCCAGCTTCTGTTCGAGCCTGCTATTCATTGTAGACAGAGTTTTGTCATAAGTTTCTTGAAGTTCTTCGATGACTGTGATGCGAGTGTCTTGCTGCTCGTGTTCTTCTGGATTAGGGTACAGAAGTTCATTCAGAACATCCACCTGATGTGTCCTCATCAATTCCACAAATTTGTCGTTCTCAAATTTGGCGAGGTGAGAATGGATGGATAAGTCAGCATCTTCCTTCAACTATGCAGCAAGTTGAGTTCCTTTCTTTTCTACGGCAGTATCAATTGTTGTTTGTTGTTTGGCCAAAAGGTCAGCCACAAGAGCAGTTGTCTTCTGATTTTTCTCTTCTATGTCATTTAGACGAAGAGTGAACTTGGCCTGTTCTGCTTCATTCTGCAGGCGATCATCATCTATCTTTTTATCAAGCTCCTTCCTGATTGTTCTGAGCTTGCCTCTGATGTCACGATCCATGTCATTGACATAGTCTTTCTGGTGTTGGTTGAAGTCGGTGAGTATCTGGGTGGCTTTCTCTTGGAGGGTATTGCAGGTTTCTGTCAAACAGTCTTCAACTCTGAGTGTAATCAGATTGTCGAGTTGGAAGTTGTTGAATGGTCTGGTTTCCCTCTCTAAAAGTTCTTCCATTGTATAGAAGTTGACATGTTTCTTAAGTGTCTGCGCCACGCCAGGTGTGTACAGTTCATTGGTTGGTTCACCACCAATGTTCTGACCGACTGGTTCATCATCACCAGAGTCAAGGTTGATGATTGGTGTTTTCTTGGTAGGCTTCTTGGGTTGATCTGCTCCCTGCTCTGGGTGGGATGGTGGTTGTTCTGTTGGTGCAGGTTCTTTGTGTGGTGTCTCCAGATTGATCTTCAAAGTTTCTGCCTCATGTTTCATGAGCCCAGAGATGAGTTGCTGATATTCTGTTCGGACTTCTTGGACTGTGGTGACTTGGAGTAGACTGAGTAGTGTGGCCTCTTCCTTCTTCAAGTCGTCAATTGTCTTGAGTTGAAGCAGAACATCAAAAATGTAGTACTCGCTGTCTTTAACCAGCAAGTAGAACTTGACGCGCTTGGCTGTATCCAAACTTTCTGGTAAACAATGAATACCAGGAAAGTCTTGCAGCACTGAGTGTTCTGCTTCATTCTCCAGCAGATTGATAACACTTTCTGCCTGACGTTTCCTTTCTTCTTCCTCATCAGCTGACTCTCCTTCTTCGTCATCCTCACTAATTTTCTCCATTCTATTTGGTGAGGGTGTGAGTGTTCTTGCTGGAGAGAAATCTTTCTCCTGATTTGGGTTGTGGCTTGTTTCTGGTTCCACATCACCTGTTGGAGCCTCTGTTACCTCTGTTTCTGCCTGTGTTGTCTCCTTTTCTTGTTCTGTTGTCATGTGTTCTGGTTGTTCTGATTGTTCTGCAGCAGGTTCTGGTGGAGGTGAAGACTCTTGGACTTTCTGTAGTCGGCGTCTCTTTTGTTTCGGCTGCGAGGCTGAAGTTTCTGTCTCAACAGAGCTACCTCGCTTGACAGAAGTCTTGCGATTCACCTTTTCCTTCACCACTTTCTCCTTTGTGGTCTTGCCCTTCTGCTTTTCCACACCTTTAGCAGGTGGCATCCATGCAGGATTAGAGCTTCCCATTTCCAGAGCTGCTACACGGTGTACTTCATCTGTTATCTTGTTGAAGAAGGCCGGTGAGAGTCCCAAAGACATTTCTAGCTGATGTTGATCTTTGGGTATGGAGAGGCCTGTGTTGAATTCTACAGCATCCTCCCACACTTGTTGTTTGAAAAATCGTTCCACCATCAGGCTGATTTTGGTGGAATGTCGGAGATTTCTCTTAACTTCCACTGAAGTTCCTCGACCTTTGCTATCCTTGGTATAAGTCACCAGTTTAGCTTCCTTAGCCATCAACTCAAACAGGATTCGGCTCCAGTTGACTCGGAGGTTGAGAACAACTGCCGTGAGAATTCGGAATTTCTCAGGTGTGACTTGATCATATGATCCACTGTGGTTGAGAAAAATTCTCTGAACCAATTCTAACAGTAACTTGAAACCTGGTTGGAGTAAAGACCGCTGAAACATCCTTCCAGTATATGAGATGGGTTTGACCATCATAATTTCTACTGCCTCTTGCAGTTGTTGAGGAGGGATGTCATCCAAACTCAGACCTTCATCTTTCAACCGATATGCCTGGTTGATCATTTGGATGACGTTGTATGGTGTTTTGCTGGTTCTGTCACCGATTGGCATCAACACATTTGCTTCAAACCCATGTTTATCATTCTGCCATGTCAGATAGAATGTAGCCACTTGTTTTGCTAAAAACATGTTGGGATGAGAGGTGACAATATTGCAGAAACCTATTATCATAAGAACATAGAGAGCATATATATGTATATTCATCAGTTTATATGAACAAGTATGAATGTCCACATCTAAACAGTGTGCATAAACAGTTAATAGAAAGAGAGAACATAAGAATAGACAGTTCATAAGAGAGCAAGAATGAGAGCAAGATGCAGATATTAGGAAGACTTAATAAACTCAAAACCTTTGCAGCGTGTAACAATGGCAAAGATTTCTTCCAGTTTGCGAAAACCGTGAGTATCAAACACAGCATAAGGTTCAGGCGAAAGAAATTTCTGAACCTCGGACACATGTTGAAGAAACAATGAAGTTTGGGGTGCCATAATCAAAATGCAAGATGCTTTTGAGAAAAGGTTTGCAGAGAAATCAAGTCGAGAAAATCTTAAGTGCTTAAGGAGAGTAGTGCTTAGTGCAATGAAAGTGAAGGTGAACAGTTCTGAGAGAGATATCACATATATATAACATAATAATAAATGGTAAGATTAAGACGATAAAAGAATGAAGGGTCGGATTAATATCTTCCCTTTTTAGATTTTTCCGCTTCTTCCTTTTGTTTTGCCGCCTTTCCTTGCGTGTGATATACGCTCTAGATCCTAGGGTTGTAGGCGAGCGCGTGCTTATCTCACTCTCCACTGCAACTTTCCTTTTTCCTGTTCTTGCAGGGATTTTCTCGATCACAGTTCCCAAAGATGGGCTAATCATCACTAAAATAGAAGATTTTAGTAAATCTAGGTTGAAAAATAACTTTGCAGACTGTAATCTCGGATATTGATTGTACGACTTGACGTCATATTTCTAAGACGTTTCAGTTTCATAGAAGATTCCCCCTTGACTTAGCAATTAAGTAATAATTTCCACGTGGCACTTTCTTCAATTTGGGTATTGTGACCTTCTGGTAGACCATATGTTGTTAACCTTCTGGAAACCTTCTGTTGTTAATCTTCTGGTAACCTTCTGTTGTTAACCTTTTGGTAACCTTCTGTTGTTAACCTTCTGTTGTTAATCTTCTGGTAACCTTATGTTGTTAACCTTCTGGTAACCTTTTGTTGTTAACCTTCTGGTAACCTTATGTTGTTCTATCGTCCAGACTTAGTAATCCTAGCTTTCCACACAGTATCTTAAATCTTTCTTCTGGTAGAGCTTTAGTCAAGATGTCAGCGCGTTGGATATCTGTATGAATCTTCTCGATCTGGATGTGCTTTCTCTCCACATGATCTCTAATAAAATGATGTCTCACATCAACATGTTTGCATCTTGTATGAAGTACTGGATTCTGTGTTATGGCTATTGCACTTGAACTGTCACAGAATATGGGTATCTCTTTTACTTCGATCTCGTAATCCCTTAGTTGCTGTTTCAACCATAGGATTTGTGCACAACAGCTTCCAGCAGCCATATATTCTGCTTCTGTTGTTGATGTAGCAACTGATGTCTGTTTCTTTGAGAACCAAGATATCAACTTGTTTCCTAGAAACTGACATGTGCCGGAGGTAGACTTTCTGTCCAGTTTGCATCCTGCATAATCTGAGTCAGAATAGCCTATTAGTTCAAAGTTATCATCATGCGGATACCAGAGACCAACGTGAGTTGTTCCTTTAAGATATCTAAGTATCTTTTTGACAGCTTCCATATGTGATTCTTTGGGATTGGCTTGATATCTGGCACATACTCCTACTGCAAACGTGATATCTGGTCGACTAGCAGTAAGGTACAATAATGAGCCGATTATCCCTCTGTATTTTGTTATAGGTGCTGGTTTGCTTTCTGGATCTGGATCTATTTTTCCATTTGTCTGTATTGGAATCTTGGCTGGCTTGCTGTCTTTAACTCCAAATTTGTTGACCAGATCGTTAATGTACTTTGCTTGGTTTACAAAGATTCCATCTGGTAGCTGTTTTACCTGCAAACCTAAAAAGAAATTCATCTCGCCCATCATGGACATTTGATATTTGTTCTTCATTAGTTCAGCAAATTTATCACATAAGTTGGGAGATTGAGATCCAAAAATTATGTCGTCTACATATATCTGGACCAAAAGGATATGTTCTTTGACTTTAATGACAAACAGTGTTTTGTCAACAGAACCTCTCTTGAAACCTGATTCCAGCAGAAACGTTGATAACGTCTCATACCACGCTCTTGGTGCCTGTTTCAATCTATAGACAGCCTTAGCTAATCTATATACTTTCTGGTCAGGATTTCCTTCTTCAAAGCCAGGTGGTTGTTCAACATATACTTCTTCTTCAAGTATACCATTTAGGAATGCACTTTTAACATCCATCTGGTACACTTTGAATTTCTTGTATGCTGCATATGCGAGGAATAATCTGATTGCTTCCAGTCTGGCAACCGGTGCAAAAGTCTCATCAAAGTCGATACCTTCCTGTTGACTGTATCCCTTTGCAACAAGTCTAGTCTTGTTTCTGACTACTTCACCGTTCTCATCTCTTTTGTTCTTGAATACCCACTTGACACCTATCACTCCCTGGTGCTTTGGTCTGTCTACCATATACCAGACTTGGTTTCTCATAAATTCATTGAGTTCTTCTTGCATAGCAATGACCCAGTCTGCATCTTGGAGTGCTTCATAAGTATCATAAGGTTCAACACGTGATTGATAGCAACTGAGAAGAGCACTTTCTCCATGCATTCTTCTAGTTTTCACTCGATCTGCTGGGTTCCCAACACAAGTTATCTTGTTGCTCTATTGGTTCACAATATAGCATTCCTTCCTTAAATTTAATAATTGTAGTATTATATTTGCCATTGATACAGATTTGAACCAACTAGAAAGATGTGGTCTACTGGTCTTAACATAACTTTAAGGCCCGTTTGGTAGCCATTTTTCGGCAGGTCAGGATAATTTAACCGGCCGAAACACGTGTTTGGTAGCTTTGATTCAATAATTTTTTGGCCCACTTTTAAATCGAAGCCCGTAGATATTCACTATTCCACCATACATTATGTAACCCACCAAATGAGTGAGTTTATTTTATCTGGATTTTAATTTTACAATTTTCCAAAATTAACCCAACACCATTCCATCTCTCAGAATCGCAACACCATCTCCTCTCCTGTAATCGCAAAATTAGGATCCAAGGTAGTGCTATGCTATTCTCCTTCACCTCCATCTTCTCGAAGAAAAATCATGGAGAAATAGCCATCAACGGGGTGTGCGAAGGAGGCACCCCGCTGCTCATCGATGGCGAAGT
This sequence comes from Leonotis leonurus, assembly GCA_026898415.1. Lineage (NCBI taxonomy): Eukaryota > Viridiplantae > Streptophyta > Magnoliopsida > Lamiales > Lamiaceae > Leonotis > Leonotis leonurus. The sequence continues at coordinate 194,177 of JAPKLX010000122.1, forward strand.
AGAGGTCTTCGCTTAACAGAGGTCTTATTTTTTGTGGCAGTGCACGCGGAGGTCTTCGTCGTCGAGGCGTCGGAGCGTCGACTCAACACGACGGCGACCACCGCATCTGGTAAAGCAGATCTTGTAATGGATCTCAAAAAATCACATCTGGTAATGGATTTGAAAATTTTAAATTTTATTCGAAAAAAAACATAAATAAAATTTATTAATTACTTGAGAGATGAATAAGAATCCCTCAATTTTGAGTTTAGTTACGAGAGGTTGAATGTTGAAGACCATGAAGCAATTGATGTAAATGTTTTTTATTAATTTATTATAGGGATAAAATTGTAAATTAACATCCTTACATAAAATTTACAGAATACCTACCAAACAAAAAAAAACAAAATGAGTTTGATTTAATCTAGTCGGTCATCATTATTTAATCTTAACTTGACGAAACATCACCGACCTGTCATTAAATTAGCCCAAGACACTGAGCTCGGGTTCGGCTTATTCTTAAATTTTACTTTCAGATTTTTGTTTCATTTCCTTTTTTTGTTATAACTCTTATCTCTGAATTATCAAATCTTCCCGCATTTTGATTTTTCCAGTGACAGTGAGGTCACTTCGATTCCGACCTTCCTCTACAAACTCAACTTCTCTTGTTTCTCATTGGACTTGGGACAAAACGCCCAAATTTTTCAGCAAAACCCCCCCTCCCTCTCCTTCTTGGTCTTCACGGCTGCAAGGGCGCCGCGTCGCGCCGCCTCCACAGCAGAACCGCCACTGCTGGTCCGTCTTCAGCCGCCGCGCCCTCAGCGGTGAGTACACCGCATCAGGTATGTTGGTTATCTTCTCGTTTTTTTTTTCTTCGTTTTGTACGAAATACTAAATGTTGTACTGTTTTATGTATTTTTCCATTAGTTGAAAGTTAGAATTTATCAGAAACATGAGGTTTTCAAATTCTGATATGAAATGTCAGTGATTCAAGAGATTAAAGCATGCTATGCTTTGTAAATTAAGCAAAGCTTAACAGAATATGAAATTACAGGCTGTAAAATATGAAGAAAAAAATGAAGTATATGCAAAATGAATTTGATATATGATATAGTGTAGATATTCCTACGGTGTACCTACGGATAAATTATTCTGCGTGTTAGTATATGCAACATAATAAAGTATAAATGTAGATATGGATAAAGTGTGCACTGCAGCAAACCTAAAAGAGAAGAGGAAGAAGCATGTGGTCTCAGAAACTAGATTCAGTCACCTCTTTGTGTTTCAAGGTTATATATATATAAAAAGATGTGAGCTTTTCTTTTATAGGGATTAATATCAATCACGAAAGACAAATTTGAATTTTATACGCCGTCACTCAGTTTGAACTTTGGAGGCCGACTCCAACAATGGAAGTTGACGCTTTTGTCCAACTAAAATCATGTGAGTAATTCCATCAAGCAGTTAACGGGCTTTCTTCAATCCAAAGAATCATTTTTGGCGAACTAAGGATGCTACTCCGTGTGGCACCCAAAACCTCTCTTCTTCTTTCCTACCTGCGCAAGAGCTCCAACTCTCTTCATTTGCATTCCAAATGCTTTAGTTACTTCCGGCAGTGCAGTACTTCTTCGATGAAGATTATATTCAATGCGAGAGACCATCCTAAGACCCCCATCTGCATTCAAAGAAAAGCAAGACAGTTTTCCACCGCTTCCGCCGAGGCTCCCATCCACAATCCCAACGATTCAGTTACCCGAGCATCCTCGAAGAAGGCTCGTAGGGAGTCCCCCGATTTTATTCTACGCGTGAAACTTGATCAATGTTCGAAAAATGGTGACTTTACCGAGGCCCTTCGCTTATACGAGGAGGCCAGAGCCAATTTTGTTCAGCTTAATCAGCATCATTACAATGTATTGCTCTACTTGTGTTCCGGCAGCGACCAGAATCTTGAGCGGTTGGATAAAGGATTTGAGATTTTTAAACAAATGGGAGTTGATAAGGTGGCGCCAAATGAGGCAACGTTCACAAACATATCGAGGTTGGCAGCTTCAAAAGAGGATCTGGAGCTGGCTTTTAATCTTGTTAAGCAGATGAAGGATCATGGGATTGCTCCCAAGTTGAGGTCTTACGGGCCAGCATTGTTCGGGTTCTGTAAGAAGGGAATGGCAGATAAGGCGTATGAGGTGGATTTACATATGAGGGAATGTGGGGTAGTTGCTGAGGAGACTGAGCTCTGTGCTCTCCTCAAGGTTAGTTCTGAAGCAGAGAGAGACGGAAAAGTGTATGAAATGATGCATAGGTTGCGAGCAGCAGTGAGGCAGGTGTCCGAGGAGACTGCAGCTGTGGTGGAGGATTGGTTTACCTCAAGAAAGGCTGCTGAAGTTGGAGCTGAGAAATGGGATGCCGGGAGCGTGAAGAAAGGGCTTTTGGAGGGAGGGGGCGGATGGCACGGACAAGGATGGATGGGGAAGGGTAACTGGAGAGTGGTGAGAACCACAATGAATGAGGCTGGGATATGCCAATCGTGCCGAGAGAAATTGGTTTGTATTGATATTGATCCAGAGGAGACAGAGAGTTTTGCTTTGTCCCTGGCTAAATTAGCCTCCAAGAGAGAAGCTAAGACCAACTTTGCACAATTTCAGGTGTGGAGTTGGTCTCTCTTCTTGCTTTCATGATCCTCTGCATGTATACACCTAGTATTTTATCGTACTGATACTTTTATTGTTGATCTCACTTGCTGAAATACGATATGTGATGGATATCTTGTTTAAATATGATAAGACTTTGTGATGCTCAAAGTTCTGGTGCAGGAGTGGCTTCAAAGGCATGGTCCATTCGATGCTGTAGTTGATGGTGCAAACTTGGGTCTTGCTAATCAACACGCATTCAATTTTGGTCAGGTAATAGTTGAAATTTGACTGCTTCTATATCTTTCCTCTCGTTTAGATTGCAATAAACTAAGACAGAGAACATGTGAGATATAGCTTTGAGTACTGCTGGATAATTATGTGTGTATAATTACTCATATTGGTGCTTTGTTTTGAAGATTAAGAGAGTTGTGAATCAGATGCGTGAAATCAGCCCATCAAAGAAATTACCCCTTGTTGTTCTACACCGAGCACGAGTCAGTACTGGTCCTGCTCAGCATCCTCAAAACAAGAAATTGTTGGAAAGCTGGAAAAATGCTGGTGCACTATACGCAACACCTCAGGGTTCAAATGATGACTGGTACATACAAATTACTTCTATCCTTTCCTATATACATAGCATATTGTGTATGTGTGTCAGCAGGGGTTGAGGGCGTGGATGAGGGGTAGTATTTCTTTACCTACAGGTAGAGTCAATCTGAAATGTTCAACCTCTACAATATTAAAATTATGACTCTGAACATGCACAGAAATTTGTTCAACAGTAAGAATGCTTCATGCTTCAACCATTCAATTATTGATTTTATTTTCATTGGACTAGTGTAGGTAGTGGTATAAGGTAATTTGGTAATCTGTTTTATCTGAGAAAAACATACCTAATGCAATCCTCTTCCAATAATGTTTCAACAGCAGTGTCACGTGCATCATCAAATGCTTTATTGAGACCATATGTATTTAGTTTCATTCATCTCCAGACTTGATGCTTACAATTTTAACCTTTATATCTTGTTGAAGTATTTTTGTCTCCATGTTCTCTGATATTCTCCCTCTTATTATCGTATGTCATTCTAGCACGTGTATTCCCATATGTTATATTTGAGTACAACTATTTTATTTTATTTCCTTAGGTATTGGTTGTATGCTGCTGTGAGTTCAAAGTGTTTGCTTGTGACGAATGATGAGATGAGAGATCACTTGTTCAACCTTTTAGGCAATAGCTTTTTCCCTAGATGGAAAGAGAAGCATCAGGTAATTTATGTTCTTTGCTATGGGGTTAGATTAGTGTTCTTACAAGTTGAAAAACAAAGTACTGGAATAAGTCAAGATAGAAAAGAATTATTAGCTAGTCTAGATTTCAATTTATGCTCATGATTTAAGGTTGTTTTATGTTCTTTTCTTTTTAAAATAATATCATATGACAAGCACGCTTTATCTTCTCATGATTCCTCCTGAGAATTGAGCTGTATGTATGATGGTATATGCTAAACTGGAATCCTTGGCTGTTGGTTATAGGTTTCTGTTTCCTTGTCAAAGTTAAGCATTTCAATTTTTAGACGTTTTCAACACTCTTAGGTCCGACTGAAATATGCAAGTGAAGAGGAGAGGCTCGCGTTGCACATGCCACCACCATATTCAATGGTTATTCAGGTGAGCTAACTGTTGCTGGAAAAAATACAAAACTTTAACCATTGTTCGCAAGTCTTGTTACGTCTCACATTTCATGAATATGATATCAGGAGTCGGAACAAGGTAGATGGCACATACCAACCATTACTGGCGATGATCTTGAGGCCCCAAGGCAATGGATTTGTGCAACAAGACCAAGATCATCTGATGCATAGCTTCCATCACCAGCGAAATGCTATAAACATAGAGAAAACAATCGCCTTCTGCATTTTATTTTAAATTATTGAGTAAAGATTAAAGAATAAGTGAGAGCTGTGTTATTTTTACCTAACCTTGTCAATTTGTTATAATGATCACCATTGGAGGATACAAGCTTGATTTTATCATAATATATCACACATGACAATAGCCGGATAGTAGTACATAGAATCAATATTAACAAGTTACAAGGATAAAGTTTATATCACAATCTAATGATGATATATGTATTATTGTTATAATCTAACTGGATCTTGCTGTCTCAATTGCAAGAACTAAATCCTCAAATTTGGCTCCGGTTACTTCCTTAACAATCTTGCTTTCCTTCAGAATCTTTAATGTAGGAACCACCTTGATACATAGCTCCTTCGCAAGTGGCTGCACCCCAAATTCATCGTACATATACACATATTAGATCTATCACAATATACATGAATCAAACCAAACCTTAGAGAATTGAAATGGCTACCAACCTTGTTATATTGGTTGCAGTCCAGCTTCAAGAACACAACATCATCATATTTTTCACAGTTTCTGATATTTTGGCGCGATTACCTTACATGGTCCGCACCTGCAAAGTCGAGGGAGCATAAAACAATTTCACAAGGCTACAACAACCAAAATCAGAATGCACATGCACAAATACATGGAGTTGATCAAACAAACTATGGATATAAACACTTTCTTCATCGGTGAAACCGTGAGGGTAAGCAAGTAGCAGTTAATCCTACTAACTGGCCAACATAAACCTTGTACAAATGCCATTGTCTAAAGGAAAAGTGTTGCAACCACATTATAATCAAACTATAACAGAGAGAGAGAGAGAAAGAAAAATCTCAAATGATGAGCAGCACCAACCACCGATGTCCACAGCACAAAACTTCAGCCTATTAGCTTCTTAGTTCTTATAACATATCCATCTTCTCCAAATTAATTACATGTTTTAAACTCCAAGAATTTTCGCCAAGAAAGCGAAGGCCCTCAGGCTCAGGAAAATAATGTAAATTTGTTTTCTAAAACTATTTAATTGAACATGTGTTTGGCATGCATGATTTAGGTGGCAGTGCGCTTAATTATGGGTGTAAACCTCACATTTGAGTCCTCTTGTTGTTCTCTACACATATGAACATCACAAACACCATAAATAGTGAGAGAAGATAATACATTAAGCCATCTTCAGTAAACAAGTTACACCTGAAATAAGCTAAAGGTGAGAACTTTCACTCTCAACTCAGATACTCAATCAAGATTATGGCTTGGAGCTTGGAATAAATGTAGAACAAAACTAGTAGTACTAATTTTACTTGATTGATTGCATCCATTTCTTATTTACTTTTCCTCGCTGATGTGTGCCTAAGTTGAATTCAGACCAGCAAATCTGCTCAAATGTGGCAAGTAACTTCCAAGAAAATCCCATTTACAGCCAAGTAATGATTTTCGATTAGAAGCAGTCAAAAAGTGGAGATGATAAACTCACCACTGAGTGTACATGTCAAGAACAACAGTCTTATCTCCGGCGGCTTTCACAATGGGCCAGAAGGTGTTCATAGTAACCTCCGTCACCTTGCCCACCTCCGCCATCGCCTCCACCTCCACCACCTCCGCTACCTCCTCCGAAGAAGCGGTTATGTCCAAGCTGGATCTAACTCCGAAGCTCACAATCTAGTTGTTTCAATTGTAGTTCTACAATATCTTTAGAATCAACCAATCTGCAAGAAGGAAGATATTGTCATTTCATTTTGAAACTTGAAAGTATAAAGGCACTTCAAGGGATCATATAACAGAAAATTACATAAAAATATAATTTATGAAGTTAACCATGCTTTTATATATCATTTAATATAAAATTACATAAAAATATGATTCCAAAAATTTAAATATAAGTATATATATATATATATAATTAACATAAAAATGAATATTTATGAAAAATACTCTTGTTGTAACTCCAAAATGAAAAATATTATATTTGTAATTTTAATATTGAAAAAACTCAAAAGTTCAAAAATACTCTTATATTTACTATTAAATCATGATCACGCTACATTAATTTTTATGAAAGTATGTTGTACTTTTTTTTGTGGTATATTGTATTTATTTGAATTTTATATTTAATATTTGATTTATATTCATGAAATTTCACAAATAGTCATAAACTTTAAAATACATAAATATATTTCAATTGACATTCATCAATCAACCATAAATAGAAAAAAATTATGTATACTTATTTCATGATTTTTGTTGATTAACGGTCGATAATTACATTTAGTAAGTTACATGATTATATTTTATGCTTTATGTAATAAATATGTAGTGAGTAAATATAAATGATATAGATATATTTATGTATACTTGGTCCAAGAAAAAATGATAAATCAATTTGACTTATTTAATTTAATATAACGAATGTCTTAATCCTAATAAATAAATTAAAACATATTTTATTTGTATGGTGATTACTAATAATACATAATAATAAAATTTATTGTAATCTATTGAATGTTTTAGTTAGAATAATTATCTTAATTCTTTATAGATGATTACTAATATTATTTGTATGGTGATTACTAATATTATAAATCAGTTGTATCGTATTATTTTCAATAACTACAATAATTATCATAACTGCTTATAGGTAATATTTTCACAATTCCTTATATATTTGAATCTTAGATTTTGTTATATAAATTTTTTTCTTCTCGGATTTATTATATTAAAAATTAAATAAAATATTTAATATAGTAGACACACCATCTAAAATAATTAAAATATAGAAAAAAATTAAAATAATAAGTTAAAACCAAACAAACTAAAAGTAAGCATTAAATGGATTGAAAATTTTAATTTAAATAATGCACTCACAATAAAAGACCTTAACAAACAATTATTACATGTGTTTTGTAATTAATTTTCTCTTATATCACTTAACAAACATCATTCATCCTCTAATTTTTAACATGTCTTACATGTCTTATCACGAAAGCTCCAATAATACGCCCTTCAAATTTCATATAGTAGCATTATTAACTAATTAAAATTTAAATTAATTTAAAATTAGTATAGATGTTATCATAATTGATACAAGTTATATTTGTTTAAAATTAAATACTTAATTGATCAATTTTTATTAACCGGACAATTAACGTACTATACTACATTAGTTACGCGTACTAATAATACTCTAATTGAATTAACCGAATATTGTTAAACTCAATTTTGTCTCGATAAATAAACATCAAGCTCAAATTTTGTTCGTATATTATTCAATTTAATAGTGAATTTTTGTTCGAGCTCGAACTCGCTCACGTTCGTTAAGTATTCGATTTCAAGCTTCTTAAAAAATTTGTTTGTTTATTCAATGATTGATAATTTTCTTAATTTTTTACAATTAAAAAAACTTGGTATATATTATAAATTATATAGACATGCAATTTAAGAAATAGAATAAACCAATACATACACACACGTAACTCAAAAAACTTTGTATATTTTTTTTATTTTTTTGTAATTAAAAAAAACTTTGTAATATGTTAACCACACCCACATCGTTAAACATAATTCCAAAATTTAAAAATAAATTAATTAATTGAGAAAAGAACAATTAATTCAGAAAAGTATATAAAAATTGAATAATTAATTAAGAAAAAAGGAAAAGTAAAGATGTAGTGATAGGGATGAAAGTATTGATAGAGATTTCCCAATAGTGTGTCCATTCCCCAACAATAGGGATGAGAATGAGCGATAGGGATGAGAAGTAAGTGACAATTTTGTAATTAGTAATATTAATTCAGGTATATATATATATATATATATATATACATATATATATATATATATAGAGGATATAGATTATATAGAAAGTGTTTTTAAAGTAGGAAATAGGAAAGAATCACAACCATTCATCAATTCAATCGGACGGTTATAATTATAAAAATATTTTTTATTTTTTAAACATTATAACCGTGTATTTGTTGAATATTAAGGACATTTAAGTAATTTATATGTGAGAGAGAATAACCGTGTGCTTTGATTGTTGAATGATATGCGAAATTTAAGCCACTATTTACCATAACCGACATTAATTTAATAACAATGATTATTTAGTTTCCATAATTATGAGATTTGATGAGTAAAGTGACGTTATGAACATGCTGTGGGTTTTTTGTACTGAAGTTTAAACAGAAAACAAATTCCAGTTCGTTCTGATTAATCGCGTTCAACTCGATGAATATGTTAGAAGAACAGTTTGAGGGTAAGCGTGTATGGTGAATAACGATTATATACATAGTTGAAATGTTATATTCGGTTTATGCATCGTCAGTAGAAGGTTATGCATTGCTGATTTGTTATAGTTTTAATATGTGTATTTGGCGTTTTTGTATGCATATTAAATGGTACAATTTATTATTTGATTTTTGCATGAATTTGTTCATAAATCTCATTCTGGGTTTTGCTAGGTTTGACGTTTTAATGGTATATGGCATTATATGTAATAAACTTACCTGAATTAATTACATTATTTATGTTTTTAACTATGCATAGTATAATATGAGAATATGCATACGTTTACACATTAATATGCATTGTTTTAACAATGATTCAGTTGCAAAAATTATGTATCAATTGAGTTACAATTATATATGCAAATGCAATTTATGTAATTTTTAAATGCATTGTTATTATGTTATGACAGAACATGTATTGTTTAGAAGATTTGAATGTTTTGTAATTTTGGTTTTTCATTATTATTTTAAGGTCCAGAAGATTGCTATAATTCAGTCGAAGGAGATATTTACATACCTAAATGTGAGGGTAACTTGAAACCTGAAGTAGGCCAAGTTTTCTCTAACTTAGAGGAGGGTATCCAGTTTTATAAAAACTATGCTGCAATTTGTGGGTTTGACATAAGGCATGGCACTATGACAAGAGCTAAAGATGGTACAATTTTGTCCAGATATGTGTTGTGCAATCCTGAAGGTTTAAAAGATGTTGACCGTTTAGACGAAAATGATAGAAAAAGACGTAGGATGTCTAGTCGTACTAACTGCAGGGCGAGAGTTATACTCGTTCTGAATGGTGCAGATGGATATCGTGTGAAAGATTTTGTGGAGGCACATAATCATGATCTTATTTATACCGACTACAAAAGGTTTATGAAGATGCACAGAAAGTTTGATATTGGCCATCAGAATTTTATATTAAATTGTGCAATGGTGAATATAGGACCCATGCGTTCTTTCCGTCTTTTTAGAGAGTTGGTCGGTAATTACGACGATGTTGGGTGCAACTTGTCGGATTTTAAAAATTTCAAGCGTGATCTTCGTGCTTTTGTTATTGGTGTTGATGCTCAGATCATTTTGGATAAAATGCACAAGCAAAAGGAGGTGTGCCCCGGTTTCACATTCGAATATTCTGTGGACGGAAGTGAGAAGCTTACATGTTTGTTTTGGGCAGACAAGCATGCTAAAAGCAATTTCAATGCGTTTGGCGATGTTGTATCTTTCGATGCAACATATTGTACTAATAAGTATGGTTACAACAATTTTATATTGTTTCTGAATTAATATAATGCATTATATATAATAGAACAGTGCATCGTATAAGTCATTAATATGCATCATTTTATATCTTACAGGTACAACATGATTTTTGCTCCATTCACTGGAAAAGACAACCATGGGAAGTGTGTAACATTTGCAGCAGCGCTACTTACCTCGGAAGATGTAGAATCGTACTCATGGGTATTTAACAGGTTCCAAGAATGTATGGGTGCAAACCCAAGTATATTAATTACCGACCAAGATCCAGCAATCAAGATTGCTATGGAACGTGTTCTCCCACGCACCATACACTGTTTTTGCATGTGGCATATAATGTGCAAGGTTGCAGATAAAATCCCGAAGAGCTTGAAAGAGAATGCTGATTTCACTAAGAAGTTTAACGAAATTGTATGGTCTGAACACATCGAGCCGTCAGAATTTGAACACCGGTGGCATTCAGTATTAGAGGAGTTTGAATTATTGGATGACCAGTGGTTCAAACACATGTTCTATCTACGTAGTCATTGGATACCGGCTTATTTCCGCGATGTATCAATGAGTGGTCATTTCCGTACAACTTCAATGTCTGAAAGTGAGAACAGTTTTTTTCGCAAGTACTTGAATAAAGGTTCAAACCTTGTTGAATTCTTTATGCATTTTAGTACTGCAATTGATGCACAGCGTAATGCGCATGATCGGTTGAGTAGTCTTGATAAATCATCGTTTTCGGAGTGCAAGACAAAATGGGATTTGGAAAAGCATGGAGCATCTATTTATACACACAAGATCTTTTATGACCTGCAGAGTCAAATTCATTAAGCAATGAATTCCTGTTCGATTCGCAACATCATTGAAACAGCAGAAGGGAATGTTCATGAGGTGGATGATCATAAATATGGTTTATTTCACGTTTTTCATGAGTTTGAAAGCCTGGATACAAGTTGCTCCTGTAAACGATTTGTTCGTCGAGGTCTTATGTGTCGTCATGTGTTGGTTGTATTGAAGAACATGAAGATTAATAAGATTCCTGATCAGTATATTGTGCAGAGATGGACAAAATTTGCATGCATCCAACATAAGCAAAGCATGTCATGTGGAATAGGTATGGATAGGGGAAACATGTCTATTCTGAAAGATATTTTCTCCGATTTATATTCGATGATTGGTAATGTTCAAGGTTCGGATGATTTGATGGTTGAAGTTGTCCAGGATTTACACATGCTCAGAGAAAAGTATGAAAGTAGGATTCCAAAAACTACAATGTACGCTGGAAGACAAAACATTTTTGAGAAGTATTACGGAGCTAATGTTCCCCATAAGGTTGATGTACTTCCACCAGACCCCGTCAAGACCAAAGGAAGTGGGAGTAGGATTAAATCAAGAAAGGAGAAAGCAATACTTAAAGCAAGCAAGCCGAAAAGGAGATGTAGTAATTGTAAGCAGATGGCGCACCATGATTCGAGAAATTGTGATAAGATACGCGAATCAGGAGCAAAAGACGTTTGACACACGTTTTATTAGTTTTACTGATGTTGGATGTTTATTTTAATATGTAATTTTTGTTTTTATGACGTATATTAGTTTATGGATTGTTATATTTTTTTAGGTTTTTTTTTACATTGATATGTTTTTTATGCACAAGCTAAGTATACACAGTGCATATAAAATAACATTTAATTGTTTTAAAGTGTTCAATATGACAAGACATAATACATAATATATGCATCAAATCCATCTATAATATGCATTACACATCGTATATAAATGCATTGTATACTCAAGTAACATGTAATTTGAAGAATCGAATGTTAATAATGCATATATATGTAGTAATGAATGCATATTTTGACAAAATCACAGTGCATTTAACATACGAAATCATATTTGATTTGTGCATATCACGAATTTAACAACATTCATTGGTTAAATAAAATTGATAAATGATATATATGCAAAATTAGATATGTCTGATATTATAAGTAGCAAGAATGTCAAAATGTATAATCTTATGATGCATCAAAACTAAATATAGATAATTGTTTCATCTAATAGTACAAATATCAAACTAATTTCAGTTGCTTGTCAATGCTGAAATTCGGGTCTGAACTCATGAGTTGAAAGAACTCGTTCGCCTCTGTGATGTTTGCATCTCTGTAATCGTTGTGCTCCCACCCAATAATTGATGCACAGTACCTTAATCTAAGCACCTTCAGTTGCTTCTTCGACCTCTTGGACAAACCACACGACCATTTCTTTTTTGTGCACCCCGTGTACGCTTCCATATGGCGCATTAGGTAGATACCACAATCTGTACTGTTAGTCGTATCAACCCAATCCATTGCCTCAACTTTAATATCGAAATCGTCTGTATCATAATATCTCCACCCATAGCCCAATTTCTTGACATGTTCAAAGAATAAGACCAATTGCAAATAATGTCAAAGATTAAAATTGCTATTATTAAGTGTTAATGTAACAAAATGTAAAATATCTTATGATTTCATACCAACTTGCGAACTATATCGTTGTATTGATCGAATGAGATATTTTCTTCTAAATAATTCTTGCTATCAACAATGGCCAAACAACGTTTAACAACGTCTATGCAGATGAAGTAATAATGACCATGACTAAGGATAGGAAAAAACAACTGCATAGGAACATTTAAAGTATAAGAAGAATCAGCAATGCATTATACATTATAAAAAGATGCATAATGAATTGAAGTATAATTCAGTTTAAAGAATCTAACCATATCAATCTTATCAAGGGTGTCCACAGCAAACTTTGCATATTCATCTTCAAGTTTGTCACAGAAAGTTTGACGTATTTTTCCATTACTCCAATCGCTCGGTGGTGACACGATGGTTTGTAACTATTTACACATTTATACAGGTCTTAATGTATGTCATGCTTGAAAATAACAAGTACATAATAGGTATAAGATATTTGAACTTACACAGAGATTGGTTGTGAAAAAGTATCGAAGTGGGGATCCTTCTGAACGGATCGACTCGGCACGATTAAGCATAATGGTCCACACATCAATGACATTCACATTGATCAATTCACCAATCGCCATTGTTTGCAATTCGTTCCTCCTTAGTACAACATCTTTGTGCCTAAATACTTCAAACTCCCTGCATAATATTTCAATTTAATATGTGTGTTTTTATAATTGAATTGTAATATATATGTATTACATGAAGTTTGAATCCGATCAAAAGTATCTTACGGATCAGCTTCTGTGTTGTACATTGTGAATAAAGCTAATGCTTTCTCCGTCCTATTTAGATTGGATCTTGTATCTATCTTTCGATCAATATATGGTGAAGCAAACTCTGCTACCACATTCAGCTTACTCTTGTCACGGCATGATCGTGTCGTCCTCACTGTACCCTTGCCCTTACCCTGACACAGTTAGACATTTTATATTTATTTATATTATTAAATTTAAACAAAATTCATATTTAATTTTCATTATAATATACGAAAACATTGGTCTGTTTTTTTAGAACATATACCGGTATGTCATGATCAACCGTTATTGTATACATACCTGATCAACCGAAGCTGCTGCAACTATCAATAAGTCCACATTTAAATCACATGAAGTCACCTGTTAAGTATCAAAAATAAAAAATATATATTACTTAAATGCTTTGTTGTTATATTTATATTTGTAGAGCAAATATTAATAGTTAGAACCTGATCAATACACTGGTTGATGATGTTATCAATGTTTGCATCAGTCATTTCCTATATACATAAACACAATTCACATCGCTGTATATAATGCATTAAATACATATATAATATGCACTACTCACATAGATAATATGCATTAAGCTGGCTAAAGTACATACCTCATGCATATTAACATCATCTACGTTGGCAATAATTTCGGCAGGTGTGGTGGTCTGACATTACGTAACAATTGTGTCAAAAGATATTAATTAGTTTGATTTTTAATTAAAATATATTATAAAGTAAAAAAATGCATACATCTTCCAGATCACAAACATCCATGTCATCCTTCGACGTTTCTTGTTGGTTGTCCGCATTTGAATTACCTACATCCACCTTATCGGTTGCCGCATCTTGTTGGTTTTCCTAACAGTATATTTTATAAGAGCATAAAATACGATGTAATTATATGAATTAATATAAAATAACATTATATGAACGATAAATATGCATACATTATCATCAGCTTGCACAACCCCATCAGGACCTTGCATGTCATTACGATCAACATCTTCCTGCATTCCAATCTACAATAAAATACAGATTTTAGTACAGAGTACTATGTAATATATATACATATGAAGGACAATTTAAAATAGATACATACATGCACATCATCACCAGTGTTATGCTGGTAATTCAAATCATCCTCGAAGACTTGGGTGAATCCTGCCCTAAAACTGGGCACATCATCCGTTCTTTTTATATAATCATCAACAATGGTTGAGTTTTTCAGTATTTCGTCCAGATCTCGGATCACATCTGGATTACTCCAGAATGCATCTAACTCGGTCTGGGAATCTGTCTGCGTAGGCACTGAAGTTGAGGCAATATCCTTGATCCCAATCAAACGATTTGCAGCCTCAACGCATTTCTTCACATTCGCATGCTCCACCAAATGAATTTCCGCGTCGTCAATGAGTTTCACAAGGTCGACCAAATCAGCAGATACCTTTTTCGAAGCGGCAATTACACGCTCTGCAAAGCTATTAGCCACAGTGTTGTCATTCATATGTGCATCTTCAGGTGCATTCAGTGTGTTACCGCCAAGTGAACTCTCTTGTACACCACTTATGTCAATAGAACTGCACTTCCTCCCGACACCAAACCCACCAATTCTGATTTCTTCAATCTGACGCCTCTTCAGTGTTTGGTGAGTCCAATTGGATATCAGGGGAAAGTTACGACTTACTACCTTATTTAGGACTATCATTCTATCCACATAGAAAACCTATGATAAATGTAAAGTAAATCGTTAGTATAAGTTGACGTGAACCACGCTTAGTATCATATATTATTTCAGTATAATACACTTACCACAAGAAACAAAGCAAGGCCCACAAACGGTTTGGAGGTGTCCTTTGACCATGACATTCTAGTGCTAACAAGGCACCTCATCATATACTCACACCAGTTGAGTTCTCGTACTGTTTCCACATCCCTGAGACAGTTCATGATGTTCGGGTATATGTATCCGCACCGGCTATTTTCAAATAAGCACGCAACAACCAATATGATAAAGTTCCTCTTGAACCACACACCACCGTCTACATCATTTTCCAGCATGACGTCAACTAGCAATTTTGGCAATACCTTTCCTCTCTTATTTATAGGGAATAATCTATTCCACTCATCCAGCAGCTCCTTACTGCCACCACGTCCATCTTCGACAATCAATCTACCTCCAAATGGTATACCAAACACTCTGAATACATCTTCATCAAGAACTACAATTCGTCGTTTGTTCCTAACAACAATCTCGCAACTTTTGTGATCAAAGGAATTAACCACAAAGTGTCCGAGCCTTGTGGGTAAATCTCTTATCTTCAATTCCAGAAGATGACCAAAGCCCAAACTCCGTACTGCATCCTTCTGTCTGTCGTTGAGTTTGCTAACAGCTGCAAACAATGTTGCTGGACTTGTTCTACATGAGATTAGTGGGTAGTTTGATTTGTTGCTTACAAGACGATCCTCATCTGAACTTCTTTTCGTCGTCTCTGGAATGGTGTGTTCTTGCTGTGCAGAAGTATTACCCATCCTCTTTCTTTTTTTCATATTAGGTGGCCTTCTTTCATCCTTATCACGTGCATGCTCCAAGGATTGTCGTGAAATGACGTCATGGCGTGCTTTGGTTCTCTCTGGGTAAAAAATCAAACAAAAATAATAAGTTAGAGAATATATAATAAATTATGCATATGAATCATACAACCTGAAATATGCATTAATTTATTCATTATAATGCAGTAAACAACACAAAACAAATGCATTGTTTTAAAATGCCATATCTAAATCTAAATGATGAATAAGAATAAACATACTTGTGCATCATACATTATACATAAATGCATTGAAATTATTATTAACACAATATACACAACATTATAAAATGATGCATAACAATATGTTATACAATGCATTTTGGAAGAAAAAACAATGCAGTAACAAGTTAATAACTTCTTGCACTAAATATAACACAACTCAAACAACTGTAAACCTGCAACAGCATGTAAAATATAACATGTACTTTTACATAAAATGCATTAAATTCTTCAGTATGATGCATTACATATTGTACGCAAATGCATTATACACGCAATTACCATTTATTTCAACATACAAACTAATATAATGCAAAACAAATTAGTAATTAATGCACTTTTATAAAGACAGAATGCAGATAACATACAAAATCATATGTCACAGTATCTATCACAAATTTCACAAAATGTATGCATATAACAGAGTAGTTAAATCAGAATGTTAATTATTTGTTCTACAATGCATATAACAAAACTAAATCAACCGACTCTCAAAAAAATAAAAAATAAAACATATTAAGATTACAAAGCCCTAAATCAGTTCATACAGAACTACGAATCAGTAGAAACCATAGTTCGTTTTCCCCAATATCAATTTTTTGCAACTGAATTAGAACACAAGAACATTCAAGATGCAAAATCAACTAAATTTTATAATAAAACTTCCAACCGTGGATTTTTCATAATATACAGCATAAAAGAACCATTTTTATTCAAATAGAACACTATTTCTGGTGTTTTTATGAAAAGATTTAGAGATTACAGTGGAATAACCTTCATTCGTAGATATTAATCTCCTCTTCGACCCCTGTTTTCGCGTCGTTTCTTGCGTGTGTGTGGGTGGAGTTTGGAAGTCTTCATCGTCGTCGTTCATAGCCATTCGTCGCCCTTTCTTCTTACTTGCGCCGCGCTGCATTGTTGGGAGTTGGAGGTTTTAGTGTTTTTTTGACAAAGGAAGAGATTGTGCTGCTTGTGTGTGGAAGGAAATCTTCCTTTTTTGCAGTTGCTAGATTATAGGGGAGATGGAATAGTGCATTAATTACAGTTGCAACATTATAGGGAAAGGAAAACCACCATTTTTGTTTATGCCAATTTAACCCTTCTGCATTGTAAAAGTAAAATGCATCACAGAATAGGCGCGATTTTTATATTTAATCAAGGCCGTCCGATTGATATGATTTAATGGCCGAGATGATTTCCTATTTCCTACTTTAATACCACATTATACCTGAACAACTCCCTATATATATATATATATAGAGAGAGAGAGAGAGAGAGAATGGATCATATGAGAATGGAAAATTAAGTGAGAAATGAGAATAGATCCATGCCATTAATTTTTTTGATCAAATGGTTACAATTGATACTAAGTATTTGATATTATTTATTGGATGCAAATAAGTTATAATAGATAAAAGGACAATCAAGTAATTATGTATATTATAATTATGGAATGTGTATAACTGATTTTTGGAAATAAAAAGTCATGAAGTGACGTTTGGAAGGTTGTGATATTAATGGAGGAGTTTAATACTGAACTTCATAATTTTTCTGGAAGATAATTAATGTCCATAATTAACATATTCAATCTTCTTCGATATTGGAACTCCTAACTTTGCTTTTTACCAAGTGAAATGACAGTACATTGAAAAGGGAGATAAAAGAAGGGACAGTGGTGTGGAGTCAAACATGGAGACTCCAGGTTTTTTTAGTATTTTTTATTGTTTAAGAAGCAATTATTATATAGTAAAAGATTTATATATTTTTATGCAGATCCATAATTTATTTCTTGTTTATTTCTTCATGCTACTGCGTGAAGAAGAACTATATAAAGTGCAGATTTCTTGTTTATTTCTTCATGCTACTGCATGAAGAAGAACTGTATAAAGTGCAGATTTGAGAACTATATGGTTTTATATATTACTCAAGAATGAAGAAATGTGTTTTACAGAAACTTCATTGTACCTAGTATTGAAAAATGCTAACATATTTTTTAATAAAATGCATTTCTGTAGATTGTATTGTGCAATATTTATATAGAAAATAGTTTCAATTAAATTTACTAGTTTTGTAAAATGCGTACATATTTTTAATTAAAAAATGCACTAAAATTTAATTTTTACTTGAAGACATGCATTTTTAATATTATGGATGTGCATTAATTTATTGACATACTGCATTTTTATAAATTTTATATGCAACGTTTAAAAAGAATTTAAGTGTTCGTTAGTTTAATATGATTATTATTAATTTATTGTGTAATTTGATATTTTTTTATTTCTATTACCAATTTATTTTAATGTATTAACTATTAAAACATACCGATATTATTATATGTATTTATTTAGTGCATCAATATATTATAATTGCATGCATACAAATATAACATATTAATGCATTAAGTTGATATTTTCAATGTACTGTCAGTCACTTTGGAAAAAAGATGCAAAAATTAGGAGTTCGCACTATTTATCACACAACAGAGAAACTACAACAATACTCATACATAAATCAAACACTCATTGAATATGCATAGAAATATTACCTTCTCTGCGTGTATTTTTTGTTTGCCAATTCGTCCTTTCAAAATCAGATTTCCAGAACTCAATAATGCTGCTCTAAAATATTTTTGCTTCATACATAAAACCCGTAGATGTATTGTGCTAAAACTTAAAAAATATATGCATGTATTAATGAAGATTGATACATTAAAATAGATGGCATATTTTTGGAAAGACTAAAATTAAGGGATTCACAAATTATGGTAAATTACATATCACTATTTTACCCTTACATCACCAAAACAATACACCAACGTTTTTTTTCTTTTATTTTATGGAATTAAATCTCACCATTCAAACTTCCTAAATCTATGGTTAATATTCATTCTTATTTCTTACTTTAGGAGTCATTCTCATGGGAACCACCATATATATATATATATATATATCAAGTGGCAATGTGAACGCATTGCCTCGCATCAAGACTATCTTCCTCTCTTCTCTTTTTTTGTGTCAATAGGATGAAGACACTTGTCTTCATTCTATTGGTTGATTTAATTTTAATTTGCTATAAAAAAAATGAAATAGCTTATATATATATATACAATATAAAAAATATATCAAAATTTTTGTTTTTTCATTCTCTATAAATAGAGACCAAATCTTGATATATTTTCTTGCATATCATTTCACACCTAGTTTATTAATTTCTTATATTTTATTTTCAAATTTAAGTTAATATAATTTTAATTTCTAAATCATACTCTCTCTACCCTATTTAATTAGACCCACTTTAATCAAAATGGGATGGAGGGAGAATAATTTTAATTAATGTTAATTTATTTTTACATTAATTTATCTTAGTATAAATATAAATTTTCATTGTCTTTTAAAAAATATAAAAACAGAAATTAAATATAAGAGACCCAAATCGAAAGACGTCCACTATGAAATATTTTGTAAAACTACCAAAAATTCATGAACCTCATAAAAAAATTCTCACAATTATAAAAACGCCACTGAAACCCCCAAAGTGGGAGCCCATTACGGATGCTATTAAACAAAAACAAGAAAATGGATTATAGATAGATGAGAGGAATTTAAAAGTGACATTTTTATTAATTTTATTTATTATATCTTGCAAACAAACTGATTCGATAAGATGTAAATTAAATAAATTCAATTTCAAAATCCACATATAGCAGAACTAATTAATTGAGCAAATTACATAAAAAATTTTAAAAAATATAAGAAAGTAATTATAGGTCCAAGATGCAACACGTAATATATGCTACTACCAACAACTTGGCCATATTATTCTCCATGAGATTCATATTGCCCTCGGTATTGTGTTGCATGAGATTCATATTGCCCTCGGTATTGTGTTGTATAAAAATGATCACCCCGGCCATGTGCTTTATGATGTGATATATCATATGAATAAATGAAATAATAAATTATTGATAAAAATTTATTGAATATTACTTTTTAATTATGATTTATTGGTTATGTTATAATTTAATTATCTATTCAATATAAAATAATAAAAAAATAAAAAATTATAGTTACTCATATGCTCATGTGACATTAATTGTCATTATTACGTCAGTCACGTGCACATTAAATTGTGTTAGCCGCGGAAAGTGGAGTGGTTCTATTTTGTTGTACTAAAACTTTTGAACAAAATTATGTATTGTCTAAACTCTAATTAGTGTAATATTTTACTCCTTGCTCCCACGAAAGATGTGTTAATGAGGAATTCGTCACTGATTTTAAGAAAAAAAATTTGTAAACGTGGTTTTAGTGGAGAAAGTAAACTACAAAATGGAATATATGTGATGTTTAAAATATTGAGTGTTTTATGAAATATGTCTAAAAAAGAGAAGAGTACATTTTTGATGGACGACTCAAATAGATAATAACAATTATTTTCGTAAAAGGATTGAGTATTTTATTATATTAAATAGAGCGACACATAATATAATTATGATTCAATTTAAGAGAAATAAGGAAAATATTTGTACAAAATCTTACATCATCTTTTTTAAATTATAATGCATTTAAAAATTCTTATTAAAATAATAGAAGATTTAAATGACCTGCAATGAAAACTTTACTACTATTGTACACGTCATCACCCTATATATGGACGATAATTATCACTTAATTCATGATATGCATTATTACACTTGCAACCAATAAGATTTTATTAGGGACCATTTTTAAGAGTTAGGTTTATAAAGAAAGTGTGTCGGCAATAGTGATATATGCATGCTACTAAGTATTGGGGTAAGCAAATCAAACGAGCTGAACTCGGCCCTTCAAATATTTAAACGAATTGAATTGAGGCATGACAGTATTCGGTTTTGATTCGATTAGACCCGTACTAGCAATTACAAGAAGTGACTCACTTCGTTTTATTGGGTTTTTCGTTTGAAGGAAGTACGAAGTTCTATAGCCGGTTTTAGTGCGACATTTTTTATAGAATGACTATACAAAATAACTAAAAAAGATTATAAAAGACAAATAATAGTTACTAACATAATAATATTTAAATTATAGGCATTTACAAATTATTTTTTATATTTATAGGTATGAATAGTATGAATCGTATCATTCATATGTGATATTCAATTTTATTAAAATGTATTTACATATGAATTGTATGAATGAATATTATTCATATATTTCAAACAATTCATATCACTCGTACAATTAAATTTAAGTATAAGGGTATTTATGGTAATTCACATTCAAAATAGGTAGAATTTAAATATTTTTATATTGTGAACTATTATTCGTCTTTTACAATATTGTATAAGTAACATTTTTTTTATACTAGTAATGCATGACAATCTTAAGTGTTTTAAATTTTAATGTTTATATAAGGACTTATATACTTCAAACCTAAAACCCATAAAGATAGGATGAATTACTAGAAATTCAATGTTTATTTCTGAATAAATTAAACAAGTCTAGCAATCATGAATAAATTAAACAAAGTCTAGCAATCATGAAATTCTATGACGTAGCTAATTAAGTGTAATTTGTTAAGGATGTGCTTCTATTATCCTTTGTTAGCTATATATATATATATAGATGGTAGAATATATTCTTAAGCAAACATAAGAAAAGAGATTATAGATAGATGATCAGGAGGAATTTAAAAGTGACATTCTTATTAATTTTATTTATCATATCTTCCAAACAAACTGATTCGATAAAATGTAAATTAAATAAATTCAATTAATTAAACAAATTACATAAAATATTTTAATAAATATAAGAAAGTAATTATAGGTCCAAGATGCAACACGTAATATATGTTAGTACCAATAACTTGGCCATGCAACTCTCTCTGAGATTCAATTATTAATTAGTTATTAGTCTATTTTAGTGTGACATTTTTTATGCTAGTGATACATGACAATAGAGTTAAATTTAAATGTTTATATAAGGAGTTGGATACTTTAAACCTAAATCCCATAAAGATAGGATGAAATTTGGTTTTGAATTTTTGTGTTTGGCATTTATGTGCTACTGTCAACTCTAAAAAGTGGCATTACTTAAAAGTTGAAAAAATAGTATAAATTTTAATTAAATATAAATTACATGTACACGTCATGATCGACTTAGATTCAACATTTATTGAATCGGGTATTAATTTCCTACCATTAGATGAACACGCACAATAAATATTTATTTTAAAATGTACCAATCCAAACAGTTTTTAATTTCTTCGATCACTATTTACGGATGAAATTCAATGTCTTATTTTTCTGTTTTACACTCTATGTTTTACAATCAAATTTATTATTTTAATATTTTATTTGTTAAAAAAACATTATAATATAATTAATAATAATAACATTTATTTAAAAGAATTATATAATCTAATTTTGAGTTCATTAATTTTAAAAATTAATTAAAATTGATATTTAATGTTAAAAATATCAACATACCATATTTATATGAGTTTACTAAGTAGTATAAAATTAAACTAAAAGGATATAAAATTTGAAATGGAAGAAAGATAAAATAATATATATATATATATCTATATATATATTTTGGTAATGGAACATAAAATTCTGTTTGCCCTTTTCACTCTTCTACTTAAGCCCATCACAAATAAAAATAAAAGTAAAAATGGATGAAAGGAGTAGTATAAATGAGTCTCATCCCATTTCTTCATTGCCAATATTATTTCTCTCTTTCTCTCTATAGCTCATTCGTAAAGGAGATAACCGTAAATTCAAAATCATGAAGATAACCGTGAAGGAGACAACGATGGTAAAGCCGGCGGAAGAGACGCCGAGTGGCACCGTGTGGCTGTCGAACTTGGACTTACTAATGCCAGTCACTTACCACAGCCGCAGCGTCTACTTTTACCCGCACGACGGCTCCGCCAACTTCTTTGACGTGACGGTGCTCAAGGCGGCCCTCAGCCGTGTTCTCGTCCGCTTCTACCCGTTGGCGGGTAGGCTCGGGAGGGACGGTGAAGGCCGGCTTGAGATCAACTGCAACAACGAAGGGGTTGTGTTCGTCGAGGCAGATTGCGACGCCACCTTGGAGGACTTGGGAGATTTCAGCCCTAGGGTTGAGATCTCCTTCGTCCCCAAAGTGGATTACTCTCAAGGACTTTTCACTTGGCCACTTTCCTTGCTGCAGGTAGTGGTGTTAGTGGTTTGATTTGGTGCGGTTTTATACGAAAACCAAATCAAACTATAAAATATGATTTGAATTTTTTTATACTAAACCAAATTGAATTAATACGGTTCGGTTTGCGGTTCAGTATAATTTTATTATCACATGGGTTGTTCATTAATTTTCGTGTAATATATAATTATTAAGTGTTTTATGAATGTCATGTTAAAAGTAATTAAGTATAAATAAAAGTTTAATTAATAAAATTTATTATCATCTCTGTGTCATTTTTTAATTGAAAAAATAAATATCAACACTAGTATAAGTTTATAACACCTAGGCTAATATATAAACGAATATTTAAAAATTTACTTCTAATTGAGAATTTGAGATGTATATTAAAGAGAAAGAAATTGAGAAAAATATATATTGATTTGTTAGATAATCATTTATTACAATTTAATAATTTATCTCTTACTAAATAAAATAAATAAATAATTTTTATTTAAAATATTATATAAACAAAATATTAAATCAATTAGGGGTGGTTTGGTTTGTGTGATATGATTGATAGGATTAATTGGATTATAACCTTTAAATCTCTACCTTCTTATTCATGATCTTTCATCTCCTTATGAATTTAGTCATTTTTTATGCTCCTTATGAATTCAAATTTCATAACTAATAATTTTTAGTGACAATTTTTTTTTGCCCGTTATCACCTCTCGTTATTGTTTATCTAGTTAAATGACAATAATGAGAGTATAACGCAATAGTGACAAATTAGCATTTATATTATTATAAGTAACATTTATTTAAGAAAAATGAAATTAATATAATTTTATACATTTTTCTTGAAGTTAATTCTAAAACTCAACAAAAATTACGTTAAATTAATGTTAAATTGATTATATATATGTATTATAAAAGAATATTTCCACAATCTCATAATTCTCATTCAAATATTTAGCTGAATTATTGTTTGGGACACAACACAGTTAACCCGGTTCAAATGCGGCGGAGTTAGCTTGGGTGTTACCAACGACCACCACCTTTGCGACGGCACGGCTGCACTCGACTACATCAACACGTGGTCCTACATCGCCGCCGGCGTAACCCCCCTTCGTCCTCCTCCATACATGGACCGCCGTGTCCTCGCCGCCCGCTTCCCGCCGCAGCCCAAATTCTCCCACATCGAGTACCTCCCGCCGCCGTCCCTCGGAACCCCTCCAGACATCGAAGAGAAAGCATTCAAGACCTTCACTCTCACCCGCACCCACATCCAAGAAATCAAGCGAAAATGCAACAACAGCAGCGGCGGCGTCAGGTTCACGACGTACGAGGCGGTGGCCGGCCACCTGTGGCGGTGCATCTGCAAGGGTCGGCAGCTTCCACACGACCAGGAAACGAAGATGCAGATACCCGTGGACGCGCGAGCGAGGCTGCGGCCCGCGCTTCCACAGCACTACTTCGGCAACGGGGTGTTCTACGCGACGGCGCTTGCTCTGTGCGGCGAGATCGAGTCGAATCCGCTGCGGTTCGCGGCCGGAAAGATACAAGAGGCGTTGGCACGAATGGACGACGAGTACATGAGGTCGGCCCTCGACTATGTGGAGGCTCGGGTTTCGAATATCTCGGCCATTGCGCGAAGCGAGGCCAACGTAAGATGCCCGAATGCGGAGATCACGAGCTGGACCCGGTTACCGTTTTACGAGGCCGATTTCGGGTGGGGGAAGCCGGTTTTTGCTGGACCGGCGGTGGCTCCTTATGAAGGGAGGGGGTATTTAGGTATGGATCCGAAGAATGAAGGGGGAATGCTGCTTACAATCGCACTGCTCAAACCACATTTGGAGGTGTTTGAGAACATCCTTTACCATATTATTTGAACTCTATTTATTAATATTCACTCTTCATTTTCCCACTAAATATGTCATGTTTTGACTAAAAAATTATCACAATTTTAGTCAAAACAAAACATATTTAGTAGGATGGATGTATATTATAGTGTGTTTTTGCCTCTTTCTTTTCTTTGTTCGCTTTATGTAGTCTAATATCACTACTAGAAAAACCGTTATAGACCACATGTGATACCTGTGGTTTATTACAAAATTGACTGTGGTTAAGAAAATGCATTGAGATGTTACCATACATATGTTATGTTGTGTTTTCGAATTAAGAAAATATGATTTTGAGAATACATTAATGATCTTTAATTTTTAGATTCGTGATTGGAGTTTGTCAAAGAACTTTAGTGATTTAGAATTTAAATTTTGTTATGTTAGATGTTACTCCAATCTAATTATAAATAGGGGCGGGGAAAATATTATCCAACTCAATTACCTATACTCAATTATGAAAAATTTCATAAATTGGAAAAAGAATGTTAGGGTAGAGATTACACGATAATTATTTTTGGCTAATTTATGTTAGATAAATCAAGATAAAGAACAATTTTCTCTTTAGTATGCACCGCAACATGTCTTTAGAGTTGTTCTGCATTGGTATCATTTCTACGATAGTTAGATAACAATGGACATAATAATATATGGATATTTTCAAATAAGATACATCCGAGATTAGGAAAAGTGAGATTCTTTTATGAGATTATGTAGATATGCCTTCAACCAAGGATCTTATTTATACAAGTAAACTATTTTTAAATATATACATGAGATCTTAAAGATGTACATGGATTTTGAAGAGATATATGGATCTCTATTATATATACATAAAATTTTACAACAATTTAAATTAATTGACAAAATATTTTCAATCGATTTTGATAATATTAGTGCTAATATGACCAATGATTCATCTTTAATTACAACATGTAATCCCACTTTATAGCACTCCATTGAACCTATTCGAAAAGTCGTTGAATTATTGCATGATAAGACTAAATTGCATAGACCATGACTAAAATTTTGCAAGGCTAAAACCAGACATAGTAAGGGTTCGTTTGGTAGTGTAGTTAGGTTTCATGTGTTAGTTATGTTACGGCGTAAAATAACATAATTTTCCCTATTAAAAATAAAAATTTCAAACATCCAATTACCGAGATTCTGGAAGCTTTAGTTTCAGTGATAATGTAACAAAATGTGCAATTATTCATAGTCCAGAACAAAGAAATTCTAAACATAATGAAAATGGAGATCTATTTTACTTTGTTGGAAAGCATGCAAAAGGTGAAACTCCAAATAGTAAAATTCATTTCTCAAATCAGAATTTAATACTCATAAAGACATAACAAAGAAATTGAGGAAATCAAAAATCAAAGAATTTAATTAAATATTTTTGGATTAATTATTAGTTTTAATTAAATGTGTTTAAAGTAAAATAAAAAATAGTAATTTTATTTGTAAATTTTATATATACTTTTTTCAAATAATATTATTTTCTTTGTATTTAAATTGCATGGCTTATACTCTTTCATTCCCTCGTATTAATAAACATTAATTTATTTTTTACATGAAAAAAATAAATAAAAAATTAATGAATAGGGGTGTCTATCCGGGAATCAAGTATCAGGTATTTTGGATAATACCTATTACCCAATCGGGTTCGGGTACCCAAATACCCGATTTTCGGATTTTCGGGTTGGGTATTTGATATTTTCTGGTTTTCGGGTACCCGATACCCGATGGGGTATTACCCGAAACCCAAATTGTTTATTTATTTTTATTATTTATATAATATTATATTTAAATTTTATAATTTAAAAGTTTAATACTATAAATATTTGAATATTTTAAAATTACCAGATAATATTCAATAAAATCCGAAAATAAGAAAAAAAATTAATTAAATCGGGTAATTTCGGGTACCCTAATATCCTTCGCGAAATACCCGATTTGGGTTCGGGTACCCGAAATATTTTCAGATTCGGATTCGGGTATGAAAAAATAGGATTTTCAGGTTTGGGAACCCGACCCGACCCGAATAGACACCCCTATTAATTAATATCTCATGTATAAATTTTATCTAAAAAATTGATCGCTATTAACGAGACTTTTCAAAAAAGAATATGGGTCGTTATTACGGAGACGGTGTTATACAACACGTAGTGGAATAATATAATCTTATATTATTTATTAATTTTAATTAAATATATGCGTCGTGAATAAAATAAAAATAATAATTAATTAATTAAGAAATATGCTAAATATTAAATAATGTGAGATTCACAAAAAAAAATCTATTTATTAATTTGAGTTAATTAATTGTGTACCAAAATTAAAACATTCAGGTTGTATTTGTTCCAAAAACTAAAACGTTAAGGTTGTATCTGCACCAAAACAAATGATAGGGACTAATTTGTGTTTTACTCAAAACGTTGGGGAGGGATTTGCACCTTCTCCCAATAATAAATTGTGACAAACTTAATGAGACAGAGATAGTACTATTTTAGGAATATACCAAGCTCAGTGGGATATCCAAATAAGAGAATTGTGCCAAGCTTAGTAAGACGAGGAAGTACTAAAGATTTTTTTTTCTCCCCCACCTAAATTACAAGTATTTTTCTTTTTATAATTTATATATATGTTGTATTTTATTATTCAATAGATGTCATATTTTAATGTTCTGATTTTTTTTTCTATAATTTGTAACTCGTTTTGTAAATTAAATTTATAGAAATGTTATTTGTACCTTTTATTTTAGTTTTTACCAAATTCAATATAGTAATTACTCCCACCGTCCACCAAGTACGTTCCCACATTTCTTTATCAGTCCGTCCACGAAATAGGTTCTCACTTTTCTTTCTATTTTTTGCAACTATTTACTCCATTCACTACTCAACACATCATCAATAATGTGGGCCCCATTCTCCACTAACTACACACTACTCAATATATATCATCATTAATGTGGGTCCTTTACTCCACTAACTACTCAATACACTTTATACATAATCAATTAAATGGACCTCATTCTCCACTATCTACACAACACTCAAAGTGAGAATGTACTTGGTGGACGGAGGAAGTATAATAATTGGAAACACAGTATTATTCAAAGTCAGGTTGTTAATTGGGCTTGCTAGTGGGCTGTAGGTGATCTGAGTCATTTAGCTTTAACAATACTCATACATAAATCAAACACTCATTGAATATGCATAGAAATATTACCTTCTCTGCGTGTATTTTTTGTTTGCCAATTCGTCCTTTCAAAATCAGATTTCCAGAACTCAATAATGCTGCTCTAAAATATTTTTGCTTCATACATAAAACCCGTAGATGTATTGTGCTAAAACTTAAAAAATATATGCATGTATTAATGAAGATTGATACATTAAAATAGATGGCATATTTTTGGAAAGACTAAAATTAAGGGATTCACAAATTATGGTAAATTACATATCACTATTTTACCCTTACATCACCAAAATAATACACCAACGTTTTTTTTCTTTTATTTTATGGAATTAAATCTCACCATTCAAACTTCCTAAATCTATGGTTAATATTCATTCTTATTTCTTACTTTAGGAGTCATGCTCATGGGAACCACCATATATATATATATATATATATATATATGGAGTGGTTCAGGTATAAAGTGAAATTAAAGTAGAAAATAGGAAATAATCTCAGCCATTGATTTGGATGATCGGACGGATATGATTAAATCTGATCTACTTAAAAAAGGCGGTGCATTCCATCGCTTTGAACGATGCACGAAGGATATTTTAGTAATTTTTTATTTGTTGAGAGAGAAAGAATGTGTGTTATTAGTAGCAAATTATGAGATAATTAAGGGAGAATGAAAAAAACTGACGTTAATCTAGAAGGGAGGTTATTTACTTTCCATAATTATTAGATTAAAGAATTAATTAGAGATTTAGTAATTAAAAAGTGGGGAATTAACGTCTGGGAATTAAATCAAAACAGTTCTCTGTATTTAAATGCATTGTATTTAATTGTTAAATGCATTTTATTTAACTGTTAAAATGTATTGTGAAAATATAAATGAGTTACAATTATATTTACAAATACATTGTATTTAACTGTTAAATGCATTATATTTAACTATTAAATGCATTGCATTTTGAATGCGTATGGGCGGAGTTAGAAAGTCATCATCGTCGTCAGCCGTAGCATTTCGTTGGCCTGTTCTCTTCACAGTGGCGCGCTGCATCGTTGGAGGGTGGAGGTTGGAGTGTTTTTCAAAAAAGTTGAGAGATTCAGTACCAGATCGAAGGCTCCTTCGCATGTCGAAACTGCAAAATCATCAACAGCGAAAAGGAGATCGCGGCGGACATCCGCCACAAGGTGGACACGACCACCAACGTAGTGCTCGGAAAAGACGTATTCATGTTGTCGCTGAAACCGGGGTTCGACGGCGCCTTCGCCATGGGGCTGGTGCTGATACTGGACCAGATCTACGGCAACGACGACGATGATGATAGCGGTGCCGAGAACGGAAGCAAGGTCGGTGTGGACCCCACCAACGAGAGAAATCTGATTTGTTTTTTCGATAATGGGAAAGATTGTGTTGCGTGAGAGAATAAGGAAACTGCCTTTTTGCAGTTTTGGACAATAATATCCTTCGTGCATCGTTCAAAGCGATGGAATGCACCGCCTTTTTAAGTAGATCAGATCCGTCCAATCATCCAAATCAATGGCCCAGATCATTTCCTATTTCCTACTTTAAAATCCTTTTGTATATGATCTATATCCTATATATATATGATCTATATATATATATATATATATCAAGTGGCAATGTGAATGCATTACCTCGCATCAAGACTATCTTCCTCTCTTCTCTTTTTTTGTGTCAATAGGATGAAGACACTTGTCTTCATTCTATTGGTTGATTTGATTTTAATTTGCTATAAAAAAAAATGAAATAGCTTATATATATATATACAATATAAAAAATATATCAAAATTTTTGTTTTTTCATTCTCTATAAATATAGACCAAATCTTGATATATTTTCTTGCACTTCAAAAAATTTTCTTTTCTTTATTTGTATTATTTATTATCTTGTTCTATATTTTTTCATAGATCGAGTCAATATTTTTTCTTCAATTATCATGATTTTGATTTTTTGGAGATTATATGGTTGCATAGTTGAAATGATCATTAATAAACTAAAAAAAATAAAGATGGTTGGATTGAATGAAATTAAAATAAAAAAATGGAAAAGGAATTAATAAAATATGAAATGGTTGAATGGTTGGAATTTTTAGTGGTCATTGATAAAAATGGTCTTAGTGGGTGGTTACTAAATGATGTACTCCCTCCGTCCACGATAAGTGTATCATTATTACTAAAAATGGACGTCCACAAAGAGTGTATTGTTTCCACTTTAGTACATGGACCCACACACTTTTCAATACAATACATCACATCACATCTCAATATTTACAAAATTACCTCATAACATCCTATTTTTTCTTAAAATCCGTGTCCACTCCTCCATGATACACTTATCATGGACGGAGGGAGTATTATCCATACGATTATTCAATATTTTTCTTATAATTTTCCATCCAAATACTTTAGACACAACATCTGGATATTATATTAGTTTTTCTTTTTCTAAGTAATAATTTATTCAAAACCACTTTACAAAAAATCAACATACATTTGGATATTTCGGTTTCTGAAAACATAACTTAAGTACATATTACAAATAAAATGAAATAAACAATATTTTTTTAAATAAATATAGAGACTATAAGTAATCAATTTTAACAATTTATATATAATATATTAAAGGAATACATATCGGAGTTCTCTCTTTAATTCAAGGCTTACATGACATTACGAAAATCCTTCATTCATATTTATCTTAAAACTACAATTTTTCCATCAAAAATTAATATTTTAGATATGGTAATTTATTTATTTAATTATTCGGTCAACGTTGCTAATACAAGATTATGCGGTGTAAATAATTATAAGTGTTGCAAGTAAAATTATTTAATTGTTATCGTTATTATTTTCATTGTTATTAATTGGAATATTTGAAACAATAATTAGATTGTGATTTCCATACCAAAAGTTTGAATTCTTTTAAAATATATCGATTATTATACAAATTATAAATTACTTATTCTAATACGTTAATACCTAAATATTCACATAGTTATGAATAATTATAGAGTATTTTTAAGAGTAAATGATATCTCACACAAAGTGAATGAATCTAAATACTAAATTTATTAATAATTAAAAATATCAAATACATAAATTTTAGTTATTTTCCGCCCTTTTATTTTTACAAAGTCAAATGTTATTAAAATGAGTGAAAAAAGCAACCTTAACTCTTCCTAGGAACATTAACCACACAGATTTTGTACAATATCATTACTCCAAATTGAATCTAAATTTTTTTGTTATTAATTAATGACCTCAATTTTGTAATGCTCTCCACTTAATTTATAGTTTATGTGATTTCTCCGGGTGATTTCTCCTCCCGTGTACTCGTCGGCTCGCACCATTTAGCTCCAATCAAGTCTTTCTCGTCATCCTACATACAAAACAATAACAAACAACACACGACATAAGCACAAATTAAAATACACCAAATCGACTCCAAGTAAAAGCTAAACACGACAAAAGATAAACCAGAAACACGCACATAAACGAGCTAAACAATCAACGAGATAATTTTCATGCATATAACATTAATTATTTGAATTGATTAAATAAATATCTTCTCTGAATAAAAATTTATTATTTAATTTAATAAAATGACTATTTTTATCGAACAAATAAAGAGTTAATTTTTGAAATCTCATATGTTTAAATCATGACATAAAGTAATTATGTATCAATTTCAATGATATTTTTTTTACTCTACTTATGGTATACAATTGATATTTATAATGATTTGTCATACGCTATTTTAATTTTCCTAACGAGATAATCATTTTTCATATATAATAGAGTATTGATTATATGCAATGATTTGTCACTAACTATTTTAATCATGCCAACAAGATAATCTTAAATATTTATATAATATTTATAGTAATTAATTATTGTAACAGACCACTTTAAGCAAAATATTGACTTATTAATTTAATATCTAAATTTTTAATAATATATTTATGACGCCACAAAACGGGTTGATAATTCATAAAACTTAATTACAATGATTTATTGAGAGATATATTGAAGAAATCAATTAAAAGACCATTCAAGTAATACTAATTCAAATGAATTCAGATCGATCAGATAATCATTTATGTAATACTTATTCACAATTATATTTTGAGAACTATTTTACCCACTAACAAGATGATCCATCATTATTTACAAAAATAAAAATATATCATTTTAAAAATTATAAATTAATGTTTAAATTTATATTAATTACAATTTTGATGTCACGTCCCCATTTCACTTCTCTAAGTAAAATCGAGGAAAACGTGACTAATAGGAAAATACGAATAATGAAACACAACGAAAACGTTGATAAATGGATAAAAGTGAAACATACATCAAAGGGGAAGAGGTCGATAGGGTTGTGAGACCGAAGTCCAATACATCAACAAACTTAACGTTCGAAGTCATCAGGAATTTAAATAATGTCAAGAAAATACGGTGAACAAGTACAAGTCTGAACTACATAGTTCAAAGGCAGGACGGATAGCTAAACAGTTCTTGGATCTAAAACAACAATCTGGCAGCGGAAACTGGATCAATCTCTAGATTTACATGTATGACGACATATAAACCACCGAGAGTAAAATAACAAAAGTTCAACAAAAACCACCGCTGAGCCTTCCACTTCGTCATCACGACTTATCCTGCACATTTATAAATATATGCAGGGCTGAGTACGAAAGTACTCAGTAAACACATGCCGAAAACACATTCGTACTGATATATTTGCAATTGCCGTAATACAGTGCAACATAGGGATTTTGTCACTAAAGAACCTATGTTCACTAAATTCTTTTGTGATCTTAAAAGTTCGACTGGCCAGTCTAAGTTCTGGAGTAATCATACATATCTGTAATTCTGTGTGTCGGGAAAGTGGCCACTTTCCGCGAACACTGAACCGGCCAACCCGCTAAGATGACTCACAGTTCTGGTGTACACTAGCCCGAAATCGATTAATTGTTCAACAGATACGCATCATACCAAAATATAAATATTTTCGACAATGCAATACTTCATAACATTTGAAATTTTAAGCATTCTAAAACGAAAATCATACTTTTGGTACAACGCATACGATTTTGATTTGTAAAAGAAAGCCTACCTGATATGCTTCCTTGTCTAACGGAAAGCTGGTCTAGATCGACTGGAATTCCCTTTCGTCGCACCATAATCGTAATTAAGAGGGAAAATACTCATCGTGAGTATTAATTGACATATCTAATTAAAATGAAATAATATGCTATTATTTCATGAATTATTCTAATTACTACTCGATTTAAAATCGAGTCCTTAATAGTTAATGCAACTATCAATATTAAAGAGTTCTAATAATAATCTAATTATTGAACCTCCCTAATATATATATATTCTAAGCCATAGAGAAAATTATTACCAACTTCATAATATTTGGATCTAACTTATGGATTAAATCTAACTATTTATAATTAATCCTTTTAATTACTATCTTAACCATAAATTAATTTTATTAATCTGTTATTAAGGGATAACTTAATCCATTATTAATAACCGATCTGGGCCCACCTTACATAATTTAGAGGCCCATATTTATTTAAAATAGAGACCAATCTTGCATCAAATAATTTAGCCCAATACAATTTAATTGTTTGGCCCATCTGTTTTATTTGTTCGGCCCAATTAATATTTCATTTTCAGCCCAATCTTCTTAATACTCCAGACCATTTATTTAATTCAGTCCATTCGTTTTTAATCCAGCCCAATTGCTGTAGACACTATCCTAATCTTCACTCTAACCCTAACACTAGTTTCCAGCCGTTTCCTTCACTTTTCTTCTCATTCTCGCTTCTGTCTCTCTCTCAATCAAGCATCACGATTGTTCTTCTCCTGCTCCAGTCGCTCTCCCTATGCCTCTCTCGGCTCTCTCCCTTCCTCTCTGTTCTCTTCGCCTTTTCTGTTTCGATTCCTCGGCTGTTGCTCGCTCTAATTCGTCGTTCGCCTGAATTCTGCACTATGAGGTAATTCCTCCTTCTCCTTTCTACTTCCAGATTTTAAGTCTTAATCTTAAAAATCCAAGCTTCAATTTCTCAATTTTTTTATTTTACCTATTCTGCATGAGTAAGTCTAGATCCTTCGTCAGAAATTGCTTTTAACTCCTTAAATCTTTACTTTCTGTTCTTTCTCGATTTGGTAGGGGAAAGGGGCGGTGGAGTGGTCGGAGCTGTTTCTGGCTGCAAGATTCGGCTTCTGCTAGGAAATTTTCCTACCTTCTTCTAATTTCTTTTAATTCTATTTAAATTCCATTCGTGTTACAGAATGAGCAAAAATTTCTTAGGTTTTTAATTTAAGAGTTCTAGTTCTGAAAAGTGTTAAAGTTTTAATCAAGTTTTTAACCCCAGCTCTGTTCCTTTTGAGATTTCAGATTTTTAGATTCTTGGAATATGAATTTAATTCCTTTGTTATTTGTAGTTAAAACTCTTTTGGGTTCCTGAATAAAACATCTGGCTATCACTTAGTTAAATTCTGTATTGGGGTTGTGAATTAGGATGAGGTTTCCGTTTAGATTCGAGTCTCAGGTTCTGTTTCGCTTAACATTTTAAATGAGTTCTGATCTTAATTTGGTTCTTTCATGGCTGAGGAACACACAATGGTTGTTGATATGGTTCTGAGTGGTACGCTGGGTGAGTTCTGAAGTTTGGTTGCTGCTGAGATAGTTTCTGTCTTTTAATTACTGAGATTATATACTTTTGAGTTGATTTCTTATTTGTGGAGGTAAATAAGTGTTATTCATGTTCTGGAAACAGAATAAGATGACCAATAGTTCTAGTTCTAACATCAGAAGTTATTCGTATAATTATTTGTGTTTTATTCTGGAGTCAGCATGCATATATACATATATTCTGGAATTTATGAGCTGTTTCCTAAGCAATAAGGATTTTAAAAGCTTCTTAGTATGATAACTTAATTACTGAAGCTTAAAACTTAATTACTTCGTTTAGCAAGTATTCTGCTATAAGGGGCAGTATGCTCACCTATAAGACTTAGTCTAAAGCCTCAAGTGTATGTCTAAATTTCCAGAGTTCTCATGATTTCAGGCTATGCCCAAATTGGTTTTGGTTCAGAAGGTATATAAATAATTATATGCATGTATGTCTACAATTCAGCAGAAAGTTTTCTAGACGTACTAAAACTTAAAGTTCTCAGTACTCCTTCTAAGTTCTTAGGCCTATAACCTCTGAACTTAATAGCTTTAAATCAGAAAAAGATGGATCAAGTGTTTCTGAACTTAAGAAAACAATAGAGGTCTTAACCGTGTACACTCACACCTAATCACAACTATTTCTATGTTCTGAAACTACTAAGCATATACTCTCAGTTTGCAACCTATTTGAAGTCCTAGGTTTTGCATGCTTAAATGTTTTAACTCATTACTAAAACTGCAGAAACACAACTGAATGTTGGTTCTAGGTTTACCTTAACTTCTGAAAATTCTGAATGGGGTGACTTCTCGGGTGTGGGTATAAACTGCTTCTGTAACAGCTTTAGGGGAGTGAGAAACTGAGTTTTTGAAAATAAAACAAAGTAAAGGGTTTCAGTTGGGGCCCAACACTTAAATTGAAAAGATGAAACTAGGCTTACCTTTACTGCTTCTAAATCTGAACCTTGGGTTGGAAATAACTAAGAAACTCTTTTGGTGAAATGAGTGCTGCTGCGTGGAAGGGTGGAAGTAACTGGATGTTGAAGTAATATAAGTGGGAGAGTGTTTTCTTCTTTTGGGGTGGGTTTGCAACGTATGTTAGTGAAGATAGAGAGGTGTTTGAGTTTTCTGAAGTATAAGCAGTAGAGCTGCTGTTCTCTAACATATACATCCACTAATTTACTCACTCTATGATCTATGTTACAGCTATAACTCAAGTGCTTTGCTATGTTTCTGATTGTGTTGACTTATGTATACATCTTAATGGATGATATCTTGGTGCAGATATGATTCTGGAAGGGTTGGAAGAGTGCAGGGTGGTCTTTCTCCACTTGCGGCCGGCTGCTCCCCATGCTTTTGCCTTAAATTTGTCTGCCTCCTTTACTCAGTTCAGTAGACTTGATGCATTACAAATCTATGGTGCATTACAGTTGTGTTTTCTCCATAACTACTTAGGAAACAAATCTGCCGAGCAGATTTGATTGTTCTTCCTTTCCTTTACTCTATAGCTCTATAGCTATGTCTATACTATGTTATTTCTCTTATGCACGATAGCTTAGACTTTGTAACCAACATATCTATGCTGTAATTATGTACTATACATGCAGATGATTTGAAGTAAATTGCATTTCATAGAACATATATATTTGGGTTTTATTATTGCAATTTATATCGTTCTGTATAATAACATTTTATATGCTATATTCTCCAATCATAAAACTAGATACATAACAACTTTTTCAAAACACTAATACACCAATCTAGTAAATATACTACTTCACTAATACGGATTTAATCAATAATTAACGATAATACAACCCATAACTCTTATCAAAACATCCTTTATTAATTTAGGTTTAACCATAAATCCTTCTATAGTATATAACTACACCACCAATTATTAAAGTCTCTTCTAAGTAGCTTAATTATTTCATCGGACTTGAACTATCGATTGCGCACCGAATAATTATTTAGCTCGATACTTTAATTAATCCCATCATCACAGCAACTTACACAATATTAAACGCTAATTAGAAGACTACAATGTGCACGGGAACGATTGCTACTAATATCAATTAGCTAATTGACAAAATACAAGTTATAGAATGAAATTTTATTATCCCGATTTTTGATACACAAATTAATAGAAGAAATTTTACGGGCCATTACATTTGAATTTTTTTATAATCAATTTCATCAATTTAATTTTTTTTCTTTTAACTTTGAAGACGCTTCAAAAATTGAATTAATTATGTTTAACATTCCAAATTACAAATTAGTTCAAAATTATTTATAAAAAACTTCGACAATGGAAAATATACATAAACAAAATATGATTCTCAAAAACTTGCTATGTTAAAGAATAATTCTAAAGTTAAACATGCTTTCATATATCATTTAATATAATATTACATTATAAATATGATTCCCAAAAATTAAAAAAATTAAAAATACCACTCAGTCCCCTCTAAAGAGAGGCATTTTTTTTTGCACACAAATTAAGAAAATTTTACTTAACTTTAAAGTGTTGTAGTAATTTAAAGAAAAAAAAATAAGGGGTGTTAAATGGTAATAAGGGTGCAATTAGTAAACACTAATGGCACATTTATTACCATTTAGCACCCCTTATTTTTTC
This sequence comes from Leonotis leonurus, assembly GCA_026898415.1. Taxonomy (NCBI): domain Eukaryota; kingdom Viridiplantae; phylum Streptophyta; class Magnoliopsida; order Lamiales; family Lamiaceae; genus Leonotis; species Leonotis leonurus. Next base: position 231,875 of record JAPKLX010000122.1, read on the forward strand.
CATTTTGGAAAATGCCTCTCTTTGGAGAGGACATCCCAAAATGGAATACGCCTCTCTTTAGAAGGGACGGAGTGGTAAATAGTATATATATAATTAAAATAGAAAAGGTTATTTATGAAAATTACTCATATTGTAACTTCAAAATGAAAAATGTCATATATATCTTTTATATGAAAAATACCAAATTTTTTAAAATATCCTTAAATTTACTATTAAATCATGATGCATTCACGCAACATTATTTTTTTATGAAATCATGTTATATTTAATATTCGGTTTAATTGAATATAATTTAATCAATACATGATATTTAATGTACTATTTAATTAAAAAAATAAGGAATATACAAAAAAAAAAAAAAAACCTAGTCGGTTAAAAAAAAAATCCGGCTATATTTAACCAAAACCTGGTCGGTTTATGCATCATGTATGAACCCACTAGGTTTTGGCAATCGATAGTGGCATGTTCATACTATATATCGGCATTCGATATTGACATATATTGGCATCGATATGTATTACTAAGTTTTAATATTGGTTGAGTATTTACTCTAATATTAATAAGTGGTGATTAAAAACGTCATACATAATGCTTATTTCATGATTTTTATTGATTAGCGGTCAATAATTACAATTAGTAAGTTCCATAATTATATTTTATGCTTTATGTAATAAACATTTAGTAAGTAAAAATAAATGAGATAGATATAGTTACGTAGACTTGGTTCAAGAAAAAGTTATGAATCAATTTGGCTTATTTAATTTAGTATAACAAATGTTAAATCCAAATAAATAGAAACATATTTTATGTGTATGGTGATTACTAATAATACATAGGAATAAAATTAATTGTAATTAATTGAATATTATAGTTAGAATAATTATCAGAATTCCTTATAGGTGGTTACTAATATTATTTGTATAGTGATTACTAATATTATAAATTAATTGTATTGTGTTAATCTCAAAATTATAATAATTATCATAACTGCTTATATGTGATATTTTCACATTTCCTTATATGTTTGAATCTTAAATTTTGTTATATAAATTTTGTCTTCTCAAATTTAATTATATTAAAAATTATATAAATTAAATAAAACACTTAATAAAGTAGACACACCATCTAAAATAATTTAAATATAGCAATAAGGTAAACAACATCTAAGTTAAGTAAAAAACTAAAATAATAAGTTAAAAACAAACAAACTAAAAGTTAGCATTAAATGAATTTAAAATTTTAATTTAAATAATGCACTCACAATAAAAGTCATTTTCTAATACGAACATGTGAACATGTCAATATATAATACAAAGATGTCAATATATCTCATATATTTTATTTATATATTATTTGTATATAAAATTCTTTATATGATCATATCAATAATTAATATACAATAAAATAACATTATTCATAACATGTTTTATATATAAAATTGACTAATTCGTTAATCAACAATATGCTCATTCAAATATATGTTAATCAACAATATGCTAATTCACAACATACTAAAATTATTACTTTATTTATATTGAATTGTTTATTCTAATATATTTTATCCCAACTCCATTTGAATTTTACATTCTTAATTGATTTATTACTTAAATAATTTTATTATTAAAATTTCAAACATTTATCTAATTATGTTTGTTAAGTAAAATGTGGGTAAATCAACAAATTAAATTTTTGTGCCAATAAATTTGTCAAAACAAATAATGAAGCACATATCTAATGTCACTACAAATACTATGTACCAATGCATTCAAGTATACAAATTACAGTGTCATAGGATAATTAATGATGTAAGAAAACCACAAACACAACAAACTACAATAATTAATGATGTAATCAGATAATTAATGAAAGATAAAAGAAATATTGGGTAGAGTGAGAGATATGAGATAAAATGTGTGATGATGTAAGTAAACCACAAACCAAAAACCAAAAATCATCTTACTTTTTGAAAATAAAATAAAATTAAAAACTGAGGAAAGTACATCACACATGGCAATCATCCACCTTGGGAGTCCAATGGTGTTCGCCCCAGCATCCATGCTCCCAGTACGACGTGTTATAGACCTGCTTTAGGTATAAGTGAGAGAGTTATATGTCATGCGACACATATTTGTATACCCTAAAGCATGTTTGAGTATAAGTAAGAGATTATTAGGGTTTGTATACCCCAAAGCATGCTTTATGCATAGACGATGTATCAAACTTGATTTCAGTTTCATTTTAATGAGAATAACTGTTTTTATTATTGGTCTGTTGTTTATTATTATTATATATTGAATTGCAAACATGTCTATTTATTACAATTGTAGACTGTTTGGTGGATCGATGATCATAGAAGGTAACACAATCGGCTCCTTTGTAATATAAAGTCACAGTCTAGACAGACTTGGACAATCTAGTCAGTAAAGGCTGCGATATCATTTGATGTGCGAGTTGACCTTAGCCTGCACAATGATGTCGGTATGTATAAGCGGATATACATATTTTGCGTAAACATATTGAGAGGTTTCACAGTGATATAAGTTCTAACATGTTGATACTTAGAACGATGTCTCAGAAATTAATTGATTTCTTAATCTGTGACGATGACATTAGTATAGACAGTTGATTATACGCTGCTTTGATTCATCTACGCTTGCGGGTTTTTCGTAACCCAATACAGTGATGTCTTGGACGGTAGTGATTGGCTTAGCCAGAAGTACTCGACTGTCAGTCATGCAGAATCGCGTCTCGGTGACACGAGTTGATTAAATCTGTGTGAGGCGTTCAGAAAATTTTATTTCATAAAAAACTCGGTCGGTTGGAATTTATTCCTGTTTCGCTCAAATATAACCTTAAGTACGTGGCGTTGTTTAGACCAGACCCACTGTCCGATAAAGGGATTCAGTAACGGGCACGAGGAATATTTCCAGCCGATATACTTAAAGGAATGTGTCGTGCTTAATGAACTATACTACTCGCAATTTGGACGAGATCATTGTTATTAGTGTGATTAAGCATAACCCAAGTCGTATTCTCAAGGAAGGCTAAACAGAGCTTCATTCACGTTGAAGAACAGGAAAGCAGTAAAAGAATGGGGGTTTTGATTTTTAACTACTCTAATTAATTAACTAGGCAAGAAGGATTAAAGGAATATAAATGCGAACTATCTAGACAAGAATGAAGAAAACAATTAAATCCTATTTCTAAGAACGAATAATTAAATATACGATTAAACCCTAAGTCTAAGAACGAAGAATTAAAGAAACGAAATCTAAACATGTCTTGAACTGATTAATTAACATGATTGAAAGGTTTGTATTAATGGTTTGATAATTAATCAAAATAAAGCACGAAGAACAAGAATGCATAAAACAGTAAAAGAAAGCAGTAAAGAACTCACGAATTGAGAGGGAAATAATGAACAGAAATAAATCACCGAGTTTTTAATCACGAACGAATCCACAATATCCAAAGTAAAGAACTTGAACGGAATGAAAATCTAGCTAACAGTGTTTTCTCTCGTGGTCTAAATCCTAGACTAGAAAATAAAAACGTGTAGGGTGTCTTTGAAATATCACGCGTGGGCATTTAAATAGGAGAATGGATCGCGCCAGGGTAGCGCTCGCTAGGGGGTAGCGAGCGCTACCCCACAGCTCTGTCTTCGCAAGGTGCAGAGGGCCAGCGGTCGCTGGGGGGCTAGCGACCGCTGGCCCCCAGTTCTGTCCAACTTCGTGCTCAAGCCCAGCGACCGCTAGGCTTGCGTTCTGCCCTTTTTCATCATATTCTTCATCTTTTCACCTCTTTTCGCCCTCGTTTCTCTTCTCGAACAATGTTTCACTTCGTGTGTCGATTTTTACCTAAAATGTAACATATAGAGCACAAAAGCATCAAATCGAACGACAACAAGCAATACGATAGATTAGATTACGAGAGAAACGCGACCGAAAATAGATAAAACAACCTCCCCACACACAATACCTTGCTTGTCCTCAAGCAAGTCTAAGTTCAACACAATACGGAGATTTCAAAACAAGAAACAATTTCAATCACGCAATAACAATCACAATCATCACAAGCACTCGATAGGGGTCATAAGACAATACATCAATCACCATTACGTGTTGCTCTCGAATATGCAATTTCAATCCGATCCAACTCAACACACATGCAAATTCGGTTTTTAATCACTTATAGGCTAGACTATAGATCAATCTTAAGATATTATCAACACAAACCATTATCAGATCGCAAGAATTTTTAGTGATGTTAAGAACATTGATCACTAGGTGTGAACTTCGGTAAAACCGAGTATCCTAGTGTGGTTTCCCATACCCATTCCTAAACCTTAAGATTTCAATTGATTTCTCAAAGGAAGAGGGGTAGAGTTCTTTATCACCTATTCAAGCAATGCAAGCGATTTAATAACACTTTTAAAGGCCATTCGAGCCAAAATTTGGAAAGAGTGGGTTATATGGCAAAAAGTGTTCTCGTGTGGTTTCCCATGCTCATGGTTCCCAGAGGAGCAGAAGTCTCCCAACTCAATCTCACAATGAACACAATTTTTAACAAAAGTCTAGCCAACAAGCAATCTTATGCCAAATTCACACATATGCAAGCTTTCACATCAATTTATCACAAAAACGATTACCCCACGACAACTATGATCAAAATGCAAAGCCCATCACCCTATCATCGACTCACAATGTTCATTCATGTCATCAAGCATATCAAAACACATTTCTCATCAAAATCAATCCCAATCATGCCAAACTTCTAACAATGCTTTCGGACACTCAAAGATATACATGATGATCAACAAAATACTGCAAACAATAAAAATAAAGTACACCCCTCCCCCTCACAAAGAAACTAGCAATGTCCCCATTGCTAAAATAAGAACAAGAGAAGGAAGGAAACTGCCCGATTCGGGGGATGATGCGGCGGCGGTGGAGTATGATCAACTAGTGTAGAGATGCAAACCTGAAAGAGAAACACAAACAAGCAAAGAAAACAGCAACAAAAGGAAATAACTAAATGAAAACAACCCGGACACACACACGAAAAATAAAAGAAAGGAAAACATACTAAGCAGCAGTGAGAAATCACTGTTGATCCGGCGGCGGGGGTGGATCAAAGAGAACCCAGCTCACCCATTGAGCATTAAGCTTGGCAATCCGGCGGTTGTTCTCGACAACCTGCTGCTCTATCCTCCACTGACTCAAGATGTTGTACCATCCAAAGTCATGGTAGAGAGTACGAGTCGTGGATGGTGAATAACATCGAATGGGGTGGGTTAGAAAATTCACCGAAAAGTGGCGGCGGCGGCAGCGAGCAGGTGGCGTCCGGCGGTGGTGGAAAGAGTCTCCAATAGGGGGAGATGAGTGATTGTGGAATGGGGTGAGAGAGATGGAGGATGGAAAATTTAAGGTAGAAAAAGTGGAGATGAAGAATTTTGATGGAGGTTTTGGAAGGGGTGTGCGTCGTGGGAGAGGGAAGAAAAGGGGAAAAAGAAATTTGTGAGACGATTTGCGTGAAGGACGAGAGAGAGGGAAAAATGGGATAAAAGATGGATGCGTGTGATTTCGTAGAAGGTGGCGGTTGCTAGGCAGGCCGAGCTGAGGGCTAGTGAATGCTCCTACTTTGACGTCCGATCTGAAACTCTCCTCCAAGTTTGCTGATCCTTCGAATGCTTCTTCCATACTGGATTCATGCACAACAGATGTCTCGGCCAAAGTATCAATAACATCAATGAAAGAACAATCTTCAATAGAGCTAATAGAATGCATAACCTTATGCTTATGAACCGAGAACGAAACTTTTTCTCCTAACACAGACATTTGAATATTATCATTCTTAACATCAATCAGAGTGTTAGTAGTTGCCATAAAAGGTCTACCTAGCAATAAAGTATGATCATGCCCATTCTCATGCACATCGCCTATCTCTAGCACAACAAAATCCATAGGCACAATCAAACCTCCCACACTAACAAGAATATTTTCAATGATTCCTCTAGGGTACCTAACAGAACGGTCAGCTAATTGTAGGCTAATACGAGTGGGTTGCAATTCACCTAACTCTAATTCCTTAAAAATCGAGTAAGGCATAAGATTAATACCAGCACCTAAATCGAGCATACCTGTCACAGTCTTACCATTCCCTAAAGCGAGGGGGATAACGAAACTACCTGGATCTCGTAGTTTCTGAGGAAGAGGCTGTTGCATGATAGAGCTCGCTACCTCGGACACCATGACGGACTTGTCGTCTGCAAATCTTCTCTTCTTGGAGGCAAGCTCCTTGAAGAACTTGAGATAGGAAGGAACATTTCGAATGACCTTCAATAGGGGCAGATTCACACGCACTTGAGAGAGCATTTCGTAGAAGTCTTTGAATTGTTGTTCCAACTTCTCATTCCTCAATTTTCTCGGAAAGGGAATCGGTGTCTTGTACGGGTTGGCTGCCTTGTGCAACTGAATCGCTGACTGCCCTGGCTCCTTCTCTTTCTCTTTCTCTTTCTTTTCCGCCACTTCGTCTTTCTTAGCTTCCGGAAGCTCCACTTTGTTATTCACGTGCTTGTCACTACGTAGAACAGTAATAGCTTGCACCTGGTGTGGTGTATATCCTTGTCCCGGTATCCTTCCTGGTTGTAGCTGCTGCTGCACCTGATTCACTGCTCCGGAAATTTGTCCTACTTGGATCTCAAGGCGTTTGATAGTAGCCTCTTGAGCCTCTCTAGCCAATTTGCTTTCTTGCATGAAAGCCGCCAAACTGTCCTCTAGAGATGTCTTAGGTGGTGCAGCCCCTCGCGGTGCAGGTGGAATTGAGGCTGAAACTGCGGTGGTGGCTGCTGAAACTGAGGTGGTGGTGAATAGTACCCTTGCTGAGGCGGGTAGTAAGGCTGCTATGGAGGATAATACCCATGTTGAGGTGGGTAATATTGCTGCTGCGGAGGCAGTCGTCGAGGAGGAAAATTCGCTCCCTGATTGGGACCCCTCCAAGTAGAGCTGTTCTGCGCTCTCCATCCTGAAGTCTGCTGAGCTGGATGCTGCTCGAATGGCGAGCGTGGCTGGAAGCCTTGTGCAGCATAGACTTCTGCCTCTCCTTCGTATGTCATCTCCGCCATTCTAGTGCAGTGATCCTCGTTATGAGTGAGATCACCACAAATCGGGCACGGCTCAGATGCTGGCTCATGCTTGGCCACTGCAGGGGCCTTGTTCATCTTCAACTCTTGCAGCTCTCGCATCATGTCAGCCATCTGCTTCTTCAAATCCGGACTAACTCCGATCTCTCTGACTTCTACTCTCTTGGATCGAGAGGTTTTCTGCTGCGAATTCGTGGCCAAAGTCTCAAATATCTCAATCGCCTACTCAGCTGTCTTCTCAGATATATTTCCTCCAGCTACTGTATCCACCATGAACTGATAAGTGTGCTGCAACCCATTGTAGAAAATCTGCTAAAGCAGTTCGGGCACAATCTGATGGTGTGGACACTGCTGCTGTAGCTCTCGAAATCTGTCAAGTGCCTCATGAAAAGGCTCGTCAGGCTCTTGAGTGAACTGCATAAGCTGTAGCTGGATTTGATGTGTCTTATGATTCGGATAATACTTCAGTAGGAACGTGGTACTCACCGCCTTCCAAGTAGGTAGAGATCGTGCTAGCAGGGAGAGGTACCATGTCTTTGCTCTGTCCTTTAGTGAGTAAGGAAAACATTTCTTCAAGAGTTCCTCTTCGCTCAGTCCCTGAAGTGGGATAGAGTGGACGGCTGTGCAAAATTCCCTAATGAAAATGAGTGCATCCTCATTAGCTAGCCCGTAGAATGAAGGGAGCAGATTGATGTGGTTGTGCTTCAGCTCATAATTCCTGGCCTCAGTGGAGAGTACAATAGCAGATGCCGTGATGTCATAGGATGGCCTGGCAAAGTCTCCGAGCTTCTTAGGGGCTCCGTTTTCCTCGGCCATTATTACCAGTTGCTCTTCGAATAGTATGGCGAGGTTGATAACATCCCTAAACCGCTCCTCACGTACGGCTTCTCTTCTATTGATGTTGTCGACGTAGGGTACCAACTCTTGTCTCAAGCTTCGGCGACCTAGCATACACAAACCAGAAGAAAATCAAACGCACCTTGCGGGAGCAAAGGAACAAAACAAAAAGGAAAGAAAAAAAATAAAGAAAAATCAATGCAAATAAATGCCTAAAGCCTTCCCCGGCAACGGCGCCAAAATTTGTTTCGCTCAAATATAACCTTAAGTACGTGGCGTTGTTTAGACTAGACCCACTGTCCGATAAAGGGATTCAGTAACGGGCACGAGAAATATTTCCAGCCGATATACTTAAAGGAATGTGTCGTGCTTAATGAA